>BHFT01004380.1:0-13886 GCA_004320025.1 Laticauda laticaudata
GGAACCAATCCCTTTTCGTTCTCAGTAGCCAATCGGAATGTATTATTTGAAGCCGGTTATTTGCATACAGAACAATAACCATTCAAAGTTATTACAGCACTGACTTAAATGACTTAAACGGTCTTTGTACTTACAGACATTATGGTGTGATCAAAATTTGAATGCTTGGCAAGTGGCATTTATTTATGATGGTTGCAGCCTCCCTGGATCAGGTAATCTTCCCAGCTGATTTCTGACAAGCAAAGTCAATGGGAGAAGTCAGATTTACTTAAGGACCATACAACTCATTTAACAAATGCAGTGGTTCACTTAACAGTGGCCAAAAAAGGTTGTAAAATCAGATGTAACTCGACTTAACAGCTGTTTTGCTTAAACAATGGAAACTTGGATCCTGATTGTGGTTATAAGTTGAGGACTGCCTGTATAATATTGGACAACAAACTATATCAGGAAGAGTTAGGAGGCTGCAGCACAATGTGTCTTGGAAGGGAGACAAAAAGTGTTGATCAGCCATGTCTTTTATGCACAGTTGCACTTGAATTTTGATAATCATGCTGAGGAATATCTTTCAAAAGTTAAGTTCACACAAACTGTGAAACCTTTTTATGGCATTAACTCACTCTCTGACTTTTCATAAACCAATGGAACATCAGCTGTTCATAGAGGTCCAATTTATGCAACATGCTAAGCTAAAAAAACAAGCTAAATATAGCAGGTTGCAGGAATAAAGGCATTGGACCTTTATTTTTTACCAGCTGTTGCAAATAAAGCCAAAAGAGAGGGGGGAGGGAGGGACAGAGGGAGGGGGCAAAGTCAGGACACTTGGCCAAGAACTAAAATTCATATAGGTATAGGGCTAATTCCTACATAATTATTGTTTTTTCCTTTAATCATATTAAAAACTAAGGTTGTGTGATACCTTAGATTGGAAAGCAAAAAACAAACAAACCCCCCAAAACATTTCAGAACATCTAAGACAGGGGTGTCAAACTGGTAACCCATGAACCAGATGCATTATGTGCAGGCCATACCCACCCCAGCTCCGCAAAGGCAAAAAATATAGCGATATATCACGTGACATCATGTGATGCAATTGAGTTTGATACCCATGATCTAAGAGATCTTGCAGCATTCTTGTGGGGTGGAAGTGTAACAAATGTAGGATGGTGTTTACAGCCATGTGACTGAATCCCTAATCTTTCAGTACAAGGGACAGGGCTTCAACATTTGAATCAAAACTGCCATCTTGTGTTTTTGACACACACACCTTTTCAACTTCCCTCCCAGATGCCACTGCAAGAGATGCTCATATACTGTAATGACAGGACTGAGTTTGGTGAGGAAGGACAAATGATCTTCAAGTTGGAAGGAATAATTACATGATATTTATGCATATGTCATAAGACTGGGCAAGTACACATAATCCTCATTTTACCAACTGTAACTGGGACTGAAAACTCTGTTGTTTAGTGACATGGCTGTAAGGTGTGATTTCATGTGAATGTGCCAACTTAAAACAACAGTTCTGGAGATCCCAGTTGCCACTGTTAGGCAAATTTTGCATGGTTGCAGCATCCTGCATTCACATAATTGCCACTTGCCGATAGACAGCAATGAAGGTCATAAATGGCAAACATGAGACACTGTGACATCACAATTGTGAGCCAGTTGCTGAGCATTTGAATTGTGAACACATGTCCTCGGAGATGCCACAACTTCCATGGTAAGTTCTCCATTTCTTCATTAGGGCTGTCCTAACTTTGAACAGTTGCTGAACAAGTGAATGTTAAACGAGGAGTACTTGTATTCATGAACATGTAAAGGGCCTGTCACATAGGCCGACGGATGCAAAAAGTATGTAGAAAGGACACAGCGGATGAGAAAATGTTCCATCCGTTGTTATCCACTCTCAAAAGTGCCCCGAATTTGCATAAGCAGAGGCAGACAACAACCGGAAGAGGAACTGGACTATGGGGAGGATATAGGCGAGGGATGTTAAGGCGGATGCTCCATGGAAGCCTAGCCGGATGGAAGCGGATGGAAGCAGATGGCACGAGTCCGGCAGCGGATCCGGGGGGAGCATGCAGGTGAACGTGGACAGCGAGCTAGCAGAAGGAATGATGACAGAGCGCAATTTGCTGTAGGATACAGCAGATGCTATCAGCGGAAGCGCTAGCGGATGCCTAGCGGGATGCCTATACTGGATGCGAGAATACATCCCTGAGCATGCGAGGGAGGTGGCATGTGGCATCAGCCTCGTGGATATAAAGGGATGCAGCTCGCAGGGGCGTAGGTCAACAGTGTTCAGAGGAGAAGACCTTGCTGCCAGACAGTCGAGCTTCCAGCAGCCAAGCAACATGGGAAGAGAAGTGAGAGGCCTGTGCATCTGCTGCCGAAGCCTCTGGTCAAGATAGGACAGGGCCACCAATGCCCATCCCCTGGCCCTGGACGTCTGCTGTCTCTGCTGGGGCTTCTGCTGCTAGGGCTGACTCTTCTGGCTGGGGATTCTGCTGGCACTGCTCCTGGTGCTGGTGCTTCTGCTGGTGCTTACTCTGACTGGCGCTGCTCCTGGTGCTAGGGGCTTCTGCTGGTGCTTACTCTGCTGGTGCTGCTCCTGGTCCTGCTGGTGTCTGCTGGTCTTCTTGGTCCTGCTGTGCTGCTGGTGCCTCATGGTCCTGCTGGCCTGCTGGTGCGCTGCGTGCTTACTCTGCTGCTGCTTGAATTCCTGGTGCCTGCTGTGCTGCTGGTGCTGCTGGTGCTGCTGGTGCTGCTGGTGCTGCCTGTGCTGCTGGTGCTAGCGTGGTGATGGTGGTGTGGGGGAGCAGCCCCCTAGAACCTCGAACCTCTGATAGCCCGAGGTGCCCTTCCAGACAAGTGAACCTGCCAGAGGGAGGAAGAGAGCCATACGCATTGAACAGAGAGGAGGCAACCAAATAAAATCTAACTCCTTGGAAAGAGGAACATATGAGTGGTCTTTTCGAGTATTGTCTTGGAATGGCAGAGGAGAAACGAGTACGTATGGTGGAAAGGGACACACTGGCTCTATGGAGAACACAAAAGAACAGCGAGGGCTGCTTGGAGAAAGAAGGCGAGAAGCCTGGGCGTACACTTTGGAGGTCCTCCTCGGCTCGGTGGAAGCACATGCACACCTGGTACGGGAGAGCTGCACCTCAAGAAATCTGGCCAGGCCAATGGTCAAGCTGACAGGACCGAGGAGACCTTATGTTGATGGCCCCAGTGCAGGCTTCTATGGAGGTTGAGATACCGCGCACCGAGGAGCAGCTCCTTCTGACAAACCCTCTCTCTCCAGGCAGCCCCCAGAAGCCAGTCCTCTTCTGGCCAAGAGTCAGCTCCTGTGTCCATGCAAGTATCTGTGGAAGGTCCACGACGGAGAACCCCCCTGACAGCTGCACTCCCCATGGCGAGATGTTGCGTGGAGGACCCCCTGAGAGTGGGAGCAAGGAGAGGGCACTGTCCAGCCGAGACCAACCCACATCCAACCCCAGCTCCACCTCCACAGAAAGCAGGCAGAGAGCCAACCGGAGAGGCAGAGTCACACTGTTCCTGCTGGAGATCAGGGACACCATCAAAAGCAGTTGTAGATTCCTCTCTCAGCTGGTACACACCCGAGCATAACATCCTCGTCAACAGCAAGCCCTTCCTCACCTACGTCAACCAGACCCTCCGTGGACAGTCCGAATACACAGTACCAGTGATCAAGACAGGTCACGTTTCTTCTGCACAAGCCCTCCAGACGCACCTGAACCCATGTCCCACCTAGTGCAAGGTCTGCTCCTCCACCCCAGGTGATGTCACAGCCCTTCCAAGGTTTCCACAGGCCCTCCCCTACCAAGGCTATGGCTACCAGAGCTCCAGCAGACAGCAGCCCTTCCCAGTCCAGGCACAGGTACATCGTATGCCACCAACGCCACCGATGCCACTGATGCACCGATGCCACGCCACAGCCACAGATCCACCCCACGCCACAGATGCCACCCACGCCTCACCTCGCTCACCTGCAGACCAGACATCCCCACTCACTCCTTCCTCCAACCCCACAGCCAAACCCGGCCTCAGATCATCTGTCATCGGTGTGGGACTGACACCCCATGTCATGGAGGGAAGGGTTCTTCAACATCACAGGACTGAGCCAGGTCTCTGAGAGCTCCTCCACACACCATCCCCGTTTCCTGTCGGGGCCAGCACCCCAATGGTGCCTCAGATCAGCACTCCAGCAGCAGCCACCTCCACAGCACCTGGACCTTCACCGAGACCTGAGACTATGGGCACCTCAGAGTGACTGAGAAGATTGCCAGAGACTGGGTTGCTACTGTTGACTTTATCTTGTGCTTTGGACACTTTACTTGGGTCTTTTTGCCTTTTACATTTGTACTAATGAAGATTATCTTGCTTCACACACTTGCTTCAGTTCTATTAGTCAATAAAGTCTTGGTGGAAAGTTTTAGAAATGGTTTAAGCCTTTGCAGCTTGTGGGATGGGTAAGGATAGAAGTGGGATGGGCAGGATACTTTGGCATGGGTATAAGCTGTGGGATGGGCAGGGATACATTTGGGATGAGTAATAGCTGTGGGATGGGCAGGATAAGCCGTGTGGATGGACAGCGGATACCTTTGCGGATGGTAATAGCTGCTGTGGGATAGATAAACCTCCAGTGCAAGCATAGTGGGACTGTATAGGTCCACCCTCCCAGCTGCCACACCTATGGCCCTTCATTGTATCAATACTAATGTAAAGCTTGATCCACACATTGGAACATAACACATATCTCTTTCTTAAATGCCCTGTTCATTGTAGGCGCCAACCCAACATACATGGCACACATATCTCATCAATGTGATGAAACAGGCTGAAGGAAGTATCCATTAAGCATCTACCATCCTGTCTTGCACACTCCACTGCTCCAGCTGGGAGTTGACCAGTTGTTTCATGGAGGTTGCGCTGCTTCTTCCTTCACAGTGAAGCTCTTTTGGGCCTTGCACATCCAAATATCTATCAGGTTTCGCCCTTGCCTCCATTCCCCAGGGCTCCATGTCTCTAATTGCCTCTTGGAGGTCCACGAGCCTGTTCTGCAACCACTGGGTAGTGGGTGCCATTGAGATTGTGCAGGATGCAGCAAGCTTCCACGATGTTCCTACACGTCTGTGGGCGGTGCTGCATGGTGGTGAGGTTGTAAACTGGAACCTATTGGCCAGGATGCCAAAGGACGTTCTCCACCACCCGCCTTGCCCTGGACAGCCTGTAGTTGAACGATCCCTCTTCACGGGTGAGGCGTCTTGAAGTTAGGGCTTCATGAGGTAGGTTCTGGGGAGAAGGCGTCATCCACACGCATGAAGTAGGGCACATCTTGTGGTCGTGGCAGGGCTTCTGGATCTGGGAAGCCCATGATGGAGTTGTGTTCCAGCCCTTCTTGAGTGACTGGCGTTGTATACCTGGGCATTTGAAGATGAGATGTTGCCTGAACATCGATGTACATGAACTTGTAGTCAGCATTGACCATGCAAAGAGATGATGCTGAAGAAGCCATTGTAGTGTGCTGATAAGTGGACCCTGAACGGCTGGAGCTTTGCAGGCCCACGTGCTTGCCATCTATGGCTCCAATGGTGTGGGGTGAAGTTCCACGTCTGATACCACTGCTGCTGCAACTTTCTTCCAGCCTTCTTGATGGAGGGGCACTTGGAGGAGCTCCTCCAGGTATTCTTCGTAATGATGGGCCTGCACCACTTCTCTTTATGACCAACAATGCTTGATGGTGTTGTGTGGCATCCCTCCAGCCGTTACTGCATAGCTCCTTAGGTGGTCCCTGAGGCCAATGGCACAGAGTCAGTGCCAACCTGTGAGCCCAAGGGTCCAGGCCTGGCCGGAAAGTGTGGTTCTTGCTGTTAGGTCAGATCCTGGGTAACACCGCCTGTCCGACAACTGTTTTCAAACATGGTCGTGTGTGCGTCGCGTCGATGAACTCTGAAATGCACGAGTGTCCTTCGTTCCTCAGCTCCACCATCAGCTTGTTGTTACAGTCCGTTAACTGCTGCTCTTTCTCGGCAATCGCATTCTTTGGACCCAGGCACTTCTTGGACACGCTCCTTTTTCTTTTGCATAGAACAGGTGAATAAGGGCCTGTAGATGGGCTTCGCACTTTTGTTAGAATGATGTGGACTATAATAGAGAAGTGTTGATGATCCATGGTAGAGAATGACTGGATGCTGTGGAAAGCATTATGAGCGAAGATGAAGGTGAAAGGGTCTGCACAGCAGGGCTGCGGACTGAAGAGTGAGATTCCAGGTGAGTTCGCTCGCCCTTTATACGAAATATTGTGTGTTCCGATCTCGGTATGTCCTTATTAGCATCACTGCGATAGACACCTGCAGCAGACATCTAAGTATCTGAGAGTATGTCCCCTAAAGCGGAATGTTTTTTTCTGTTTTGAATGCTTTATATGTGAAGTTGCATCGCACGTTTCATCCTTTCTACGTCCATGGCTAACTAACGCTGTGGTGTGCGTCGTTCCGTGCCGTTTTCGCTTCCGTCCCATGTGTCCGTTTTATGCTGGAGCGGATGTGAGCTGCATGGATGCACAACGGATGCCTAGCGGATATAGCGGTTACGCGTAACAGATGACGACGAGACGTCCTAACGGATGTTCCGCCGTGATGCGTGAGCGGAATGTAGAGATGGAACGCATGTGGTACATGTTCCGCTCAAAAAGTTTTGTTGCAGCTCAAAACTTGTTGAGCAGATGAAATGTCAGTAGATGGATGGCTGGTGGATAGAGAGTATGAAAAATGGACACAGTGAGCACAGAACGGAAAGCGATCGGCGTTAACCAATGGATGGCAAGTGTGTCTCTCCATTTTACATCCTCTTTCCATCCATTGGTGCTGGGTGGTGACAGAGGGCTGAAGGGTAGAAGGAAAAAAAATAAGTGTAAGCTCTGTATTGTAGATATATATCATGACTCTGGACTGCATTGCTTTTTTAATTGGGCAATACATCTCTTGCACTTGAAGGCGTTACTCATGGGCTGTAAATAAAGTTTTCTAATCTAGCCAAGCCATGCTTGAAAAGGCAATTGCATGAAGAAAGTCAAAGTTCGGAGGCACGCTTTACTGTCCAAGCCCCTCCTGTAAAACCTGATATAGAAAATGCGGGAATGAAAAAGTCAAGAAAATTAGAATAATCGTGACAAAGTTCATTATTTCAGTCAATGCAACTTAAAGGTGAAGACTAATATGTGAGATAACGTAATGTACATTCAATAGGCAAGAGTAGTCTCAAGCCGATGGATGTGTCATAAATTTGAAGGATGAATTAGTGGCTTACAGCTCATTGAAAACCTCAAATACCACAATCTCGAAAAAATTCAACGAATATGTGAAAATGTGTCAATATTCTGGCTCAAAGTGTCCACTCTGAATCAGCTAATTAAGGCCCATAACAGCCTGCAGAAGGGATTCCGAGGCCTCTTAAAATGGTCCCTCCTCGGTCTGGTTCATGTTGAGGACACAACATCGGGAAAGACCTGTGACCTCGGGACAGATTGTGCAGAAACCGATGCATGTATACCATCTCCATAAAGGAGGATAAGCCTCAAAAGGTAATTGTAAAACGATTGGTTGTTCCCAAATCATGCCTGATGATCAAAGCACATGAATAGAAAGTTATGATAAGAAGGAGAAAAGTGTGGAAGAAAAGGTGCAACAGCAGGTGTGACCAAATGCCTGAGAGGATTGTCCAGGCCATTCAAAGTGTGGGACTTTAACACACAGTGAGTGGACTTGAGCTGGACGTCAGGTGCTCAAGAGCCCACACACACATCAGACGATCTGCTGATGGGCTTTCTAATTCATTATTCCCTCTTGTCATGCTGCTCTCCTGAACAATGAACAGATGTCAGAAGCCTCTTACTGTGGCGACATAAGCAAACAGAACTGGTTCTTGTTTAGCTCAGGGCTCCAAAGTCCTCTTTTCAGATGAGGAGCAACTTTGCATTCCATTTTGGAAACCCAAGGACGCTAGAGTCTGGAGGAAGAATAGTGGAGAGGCAGCACAACAGCAAAATGCTTGAGTCCATTGAGAAGTTTCTCACAGTCTGTGTTGATTTGGGGAGCCATGTCATTCTGCTGGTATTGGTCCACTGTGCTTCATTAAGTCCAGGGTCAACACAGCTCTCTACCAGGAGATTTTGGAGCACTTCATGCTTCCTTCCGCAGATGATTTTATGGGATGCTGACTTCATTTTCCAGCAGGACTTGGCACCTGCAAATCACTTGCCAAAAGCACCAAAACCTGGTTCAATGACCCTGGGAATTACCGTACTTGATTGGAAACTCACCTGACCTCACCATAGAGAAATCTATGGGCATTGCCAAAGAGAAAGATGAGAGACATGAAGACTGAACAATGCAGAAGAGCTGAAGGCTGCTATTTGGAAGTATCCCTGGTCTTCCATAACACCTCAGAGTGCCAGCCAGGCGTGAATAGCTTTCCATGCCGCACTGCATTGAGGCAATAATGCTGTAAAAGGGGCCAAACTAAGTCCTGAGTACATATAGCATGAGAGGTCCGATATTGTTCTCTGTATACAATTTTTTTTATTGATTGCATGTAATATTCTAATTTCTGAGATTTAGTGGATTTGAGGTTTTCATGAGCTGTAAGCCATAATCATCACAATTATGACAAATCACAGCTTGAACTATCTTGCTTTGCATAATAATGAGTTTGTTTCATATATTAGTTTCACCTTTTAAGTTGCATTACTGAAATGAACTTTTGCACGATATTCTAATTTTTTGAGTTTCACTTGTAGTATTCCAGACATGATTTTGTTAGAGTTATTGATGAAACTAACTTTTGACAATTGAGTCTTCCTTCATATTGTCCCATATCTGTTGATTACCATCCCTTTTATTTTAATTATTATTAAATTTATATGCCAACTTGCTATCCAAGGTGACTCTTATTCCAGTCATATATCCTTTTTTATATTTCATTTTTCCTCCTTGAAGTACCCCTCTTCAAAACAGTAATTTTGTGATAATCCCAATGTTTCCAGTAGGATGAATGACCTAAATTTTAATGTTGAATGACCTAAATCGGCTGAATTTGTTTCGAGTACCTAGCCTGTATTTTCTACATGATGAATTTGACTTTCATGACATGTAATCTAATCCTTTACTTCAAAATCAGCTGAGTGAAAGCAACCTGCACTTTAAAGGAAAAGGATATGAATCAGAGTGCTGGGTAGCATTGTAGACAGTTGATTCAGAATTTCTCCCTCTTGCCAACAAGCTTGCTGATTTTTACAATTATATAAATTTTCTTCAGCAGCCCCTTTTGGTTCTTGAAATGCACAGTGTGGAAATGTTCAGTGTGAAACAATGCATCCATCTTCCCAGTAAATCACACTGAATTCAATAAGGCTGTTCAATTAGTAAAGAACTACAGTCAAGATACGTAGCAATAGATTGGAAAGTATTTTGAATTCATCCAATTTAGGCTACTAAATCCAGCCAGGTAAGTAACTGCTGGTGGTTGGGGGGAGTTAGTACATGGGTACAAGGAAAGTGCCATATGGTTCAGGGAGGATATGCAAGTGGCATTGTGTGAGTTGGGAAGAGTGTGCAAGGATCCATGTGGATGTTGAAGAGCTACCCTCTGGCTAGGGAGGTGATGGTGGACATACAAGAGGGTGTGTGAGAGGCACACATGGGTGCAGTGCAAATTGTGGACTGCACAGGGATGTGTGAGGCTGTGGGAAGGTGTGCAAGGCTGTGAGTGAGGCACAGTGAGGGTTGGGCAAGTTACACAGAGGTGTAAGAGAGATGCAGCAAGAGTTGGAAAGGAGGTGTGGGATTGCAGTATGGGTCATGGAGGGTTCAAAGGTGGGGTGCCCCAATGGTAGTTAAGTAACATCTCTGATAGGTGGCCCAAGGGGTCATTGGTTGCCTAGAATATTGTCTACTGTTTGCATGTATATATATTGTGTGTGTGTGTATGTATGCATGTGGACACATACACTACACCACACCACACACATACACATAAAACTGAGAATTACGAATATATCTCTTTGTTTCAGTAAGGTCTGCAATGCATTGAGAATGTTAAACTTCTACCACTACTCTAAGCCTTAATTTTATTGTATGATAACTTTTTTGTTAAATAAAACACACACCATATCCCACCTTTTATTCAGGAATATTCAAGAGAGGGAGTACATTGTTATTCATTAGGAGCTTCAATAAATGGTATCTTCAAAAACACCACTGAAAACATAGTAATAGCATTAGCAATAGCACTTAGACTTACGGTATATACCCGTGATGGTGGTCCTATTCAACACATGGAACCTATTCCACACATGGAACTGGCATGCATAGCCATCTTTCTGGATGGGCCAGCAATCACCTGTTGCTCTTCCAGGTTACAGCATGTGCATGTGCGCCAGCCAGCTGGTTTTCACACACGTGGGAATGCCAGAAACAGGAAGAACAGCTCCCTGGAGCACATGTGCACAGCAGCCAGCTGGTCTTCCTGTGTGCATGCATGTTAGAAACTGGAAGACCAGGTGGCCGGTGCATATGTGCATGCCACGAATCTAAACTTCTGGTTTCCAGCACTCCCGCGCACACACATTGAAGAACTGCTCTTCCTATTTCTAGCATGCACATGCATGCTCCCATTTTGGCACTCTGTGCTGAAAAGTTTAGCCACCACTGGTATATACTACTTCATAGTGCTTTACAGCACTCTCGGAGTAGTTTAAGATGTCTGCATATTGTCCCCAACAATCTGGGTCCTCATTTTACTGACCTCTGAAAGATGGAAGGTTGAGCTAGCTTTGATCTGGTCAGATCAAACTGTTGGCTGTGGGCAGAGTTAGCCTGCAATGCTGTTTTCTAACCACTGCACCATCATCGCTCAATAAACAATGAGCTAATGTGGGCTTCTGAAAAAGATAATTGTAGGACTGCCCATCAAAATAGTTGTCCTCCTTGTATCAGTTTTAGATAGATGAGGTCTCTGATAAAGATTACCTCTGGTTCCTTTTTTAGCTATTTGCTTTGATGCATTAATATTTATTGTTGCTTATTTTCTTAATTTGCATGCTACCTGGATTTCCAGTTCAGTGATTCTCAGCAACATCAGATGAAATAATAAATATTGATCTTAAAGAGATGAATCTGCTTATTTTTCTTTTCTCTCTGCATCCTCTTTTCATTGTCTTGTTAGTTACTGAACAATCATTTGTAAGCTACTCTGAGATTCTTTTTTGGCTGAAGAAAACGTATGAAATGCTTTAAAGAAATGAGTTTAAAAAATTGAAATATCCATTGAGTCTTTGAAAGAGTGCCTTAATTTGTACATAGGCCTTCTGTGATTAAGGCTACCTTTATATGTAAATATGTTGGTCAGTTCATTACCTTTGATTGGATGCAGTGGAAACAATGTAAATAAAAAGTGTACATGCAACAGATTATGAATTTCCCTGAAAACAAATTTAGGAACATCAATATGGCTGGGATGTACTGGGTGCTAGGGGCTGGGTTGCCTTGGTAATTTCTAGGCACAGTAATGTGATTTTAGCAAGAAGAGCCTCTCATGAATATAAAATACTTAGTGCAGGGTGGGAGAGGACAGTCATTGTTAGCTGTCACATACAGCTTGAGGAAGGGAAGGGAAGGGAAGAGCTACTCTTCCATTCATATCTAGACAATCCTTGCTTACGGACTGCAGTTGGGCCAAGGAAATGCATCACTATGGTTGTAAGGTGTGGCGTCACACAACAGTGCTGAATTACAATTATAATTCCAGCAGTCCCAAGTGCCCATGCAGCACTGTGGTCATGTGATCTCCATTTGTGACATCCTGCCAGCTTCCCCATTGTGATGGTATATTGTGAGCACGAGGATCCCCAGGAGGGAAGGAGTAAGACCCAGAGAAATAAGCAATAGCAATAGCACTTAGACTTATATACTACTTTACCATACTTTACATCCCTCTCTAAGTGGTTTTACAGAGTCAGCATATTGCCACCAACAATCTGAGTCCCCATTTTACCTGCCTCAGAAGGATGGAAAGCTGAGTCAACCTTGAGCCTGGTGAGATTTGAACTGCCAAATTGCAGCAGCTGGCAGTCAGCAGAAGTAGCCTGCAGTACTGCACTGTAACCACTGTGCCACTGTGGCTTAGCCCAGATATCATGAGAAAGAGGGTGAAGACAGCATCTCCCTAAATTCATGGAGTATCTTTTAAATGCAGATAGCAGAATGCTTAGTTTGGTAATATTTTGTTTATAGGTGTGAAACTATAAACTCAGCTTGGAAAAATCATGTGTGTCATTCTTGATTTTTGGGCCTATTTGACAGCTGTGGACTTTACTTGTGGGAAGCTGGAAACGAAGGTTGCAAATGGTGACACATGACTACAGGATGCTGCAACTTTGTAATTGTGAGTTGGTTGCTGAATAACAAAATCATGGTCGTTTGACCATTGGGTTGCTGCAACAGCTAACAAAGACCTGTTGTAAGTGTCCCTTGTCCAGTGCCGAACAAGTAGATACTAAACGAGGACAACCTGTAATAGATAACAATAGGAAGTTAGTCTTACTGAGAGATTGATACTAAATGCAATTCTAGGTGCAATAGAAACAAATTCAATAGTCCAAGCCAGAATGTGCCCAGTAACACAGTTCACCATGATATAAAATGCTATTTATTTGTTTTCATTTATGAATAGTACTTCCAAGCGATATTATTCATTCAACACAATGTGGAAAATAATTCTAAAGCACCCCAAAAGTCAGTACAACTGGTTTAAGTAGAAAAGTGTCAGAAGTTTAGGATTTATCTGGAACAGAGGAAGGATACAGGTTCACAGTAGTCAAACGCAAGAGATACAGTTTCTAGAGGACAACTTATTTCAGACTCAGAAATGGTACATAGAGTGTTCTGTTGCTGCCGCTGTCCTTCCCCTTTCCTCATCTCCCTTCTCCTCCCTCTTTTCTCCTCCTCCTCCCCATCTCCATATATGGATAATTTGAACTCTTAGAATTATAGTTAAACTGATCACAGTCTCTTGACAGCAAAATCTTGATCTATTTGAACATTTCAAAATCTGAATCATTGTTTGATCAGGTTCTTTTGGTGATGCAGTGGTTAAAGTGCAGTATTGCAGGCAACAACTCTGCCCATAGCCTGAAATTTGATCCTCATGGGGCATAAGGTTGATTTAGCTTTCCATCCTTCCAAGATTGTGAAAATGAAAAGCCAAAATATTGAGGCCAATATGCAAATCAGTGATGGTATTCTACCGGTTTGGCCCAGTTTGGCCAAAGTGGTAGTTCCAACAATCATTTGTTGGTAAACCAGTTCACCTCAATGATCAGCTGCTGGACCCTCCCACTCGTTCTATACTGACCTTTATTTCCTGCTTTTCAACCTCAGCTTCTTTGCGCAGCACAGCCGATTGCAGTGTGTCAGCTGTTTTACATACAGGGCTTGCAGCAGAAGGTGAGTTGCAAATGCTGTGCATATGTTTTGACATGGAACCTCACACAGAACCAGTAGGAAAGCTTTTTGAAATACACCACTGATGCTAATAATGCTTTTAATTTGTAAATTGCCAAGCGGACATTGTAAAGTGCTATGGGGCAGTATCTAAGACTAAATGCTATTGGCATTGCTATTGACTAGGAGCAATTGTCCCCATTTTCCCAACCCCATCCCCCATCCCACAGAGCAGATGCCAAGCGGATACAGCGGATGCATCATGGAAGCCTAGTGGATGCCTAGCGGATGCCTAGCGGATGCAAAGCATTCACTGCACATGCAGGGAGGATGCATTGCGTCAGCCCTGCGGATATA
>BHFT01004381.1:0-28358 GCA_004320025.1 Laticauda laticaudata
CGGATGGCAAGCTTTTTTTAACGTTTTACATCCTCTTTGCATCCGTAAGTGCAGTGGGACTGGGCCTTAAGCCATAAATCATGGTTTACAAAGTGCAATAGCTGAGTTTACACAGCAAGTAAGCAATAAAGAAGCAAACCAACTCTTGGCTTACTGTGATATATAATCCAGACTGTGTGATGGAATTCTCTGACTTGGGAATTAAAGTGAGTATTGTGAAAATTTTGCAGATTGAAAATAGCTGGAACATTGAAAATATCAAATACCTACCTATAAAACCAAAACTCAGTTGAAAAGATCAAATGCACTAAGAAGGCCCATGTTAACATACTCACTGATAATTGAAGTTATGCATATCTAGTTTCCAATTTTCTGTATACAATCCCCATTGATTATTGTAACAAATATGTCACAACTGAATTTGTGTGAACCTTGCTTTCCAGGTTATAAACTGGTCTGATATTTGGTGCAACAATTATTAGAAGCGTAACATTTGAATTTGTTTGAATGTTTCTTAGAAGAGGCATTCTGTTTCCTGCTTTTCTTATAACTCTTGAGTAGTTGCTATATATCAGTAGTAATTAACCTGTTTATATTATTTTTATTAGAAGTTTGCAAAGAATGACATATATTTTTTCTAGAAGACCAAATGTGAAAGTTATGCAATTATGATTGAAATAGTTTGTTCAGAGCAACAATCTAACATTTGCTATCAAAGGGCCCAAAACTTTACCAGCCATTTTAACAAGAGAAACAATTTGGTTGCAGAACATTCAATATAATCAACCATATTTCTTTCCATATTTTGAAACATTTACTTTACTCTCTCAGGAGATTTTTTTATAATAAATTAATGTGGAATAAATGGAAGGCAGAGCATGTTAATCAATATTTTTCAAAAGTGAGTAATATTTTCAATGTACAGCGCTGATTTATAGAGTGTCAGTTTAATATATTTATAAGTGGGATTTTTTTTATATCAGCCTGATTATAAAAGTATCTCTTGTCTATACATTATATGTTTTATGTTCTGCAGCTGTAGCTATAAGTATAACATAACAAAGAACAAAAATCACCTTTTAAAAAGAGGGAATCTTGTATGATATAATTAAGCACAATGCAAATCAACATCACAGATATATAAGAAAATAACTGTGTATTTTAAATTGAGAGGTTCCATCTTCCAAGTCTTCTTCCCTTCCTTCACAACTGAATCTCTTACACATTTAATCACCATGTACTTACTTTGGAATACATTAAAGAAAAATCAAAATATATAGCAAAACCTAGAATAAGTTCCTAAAATATGTATTTTAATTATTGTGTTATGCTAAGCAAAAAAAAAATATCCAAATATACATTTGCTTTATTTTTACCTACTTCCAGTTCAAAATTGTTTCTGATAATAAGTAAACCTGATTTAATTTTACAAAATCTCCATTAGTATTAATATATATTCAACTTAAATACATTCAGAGCACTAATCCTGTACCATATTGTCATGATTGGAGGGAGATGCTTAGCTATGCAAATTTAGATTTGTGCTATGATCCACTTGTTAACAACAGCAAAACTCTGTGATGGTAAACTCAAAAGTAATTAGTTCTGATGTCATGCTTACAGTTTGAATACTGAACATTTAGAGCTGATTCATAGATGGATTATCACTGGAGAACTAAAGTATCATGTAACGAATCACAGAAAGAACTTACATGCTGGCTGAGGTCTTCAAAAGAGCAATGCTTTTTTTTACACCAAGTTTATACATGATCAAATGTATAGAATAAACTTTACATAACTAAATGTTTCACTTACCAAATGTATCTCTGCCTCAGATGTTGGAAGACATAAAACTGTATGTGTCTACTATTTTTTTTAAGTTAACATTTGAAGAGATACAAAATTACATAATCTCTATGCTATTTCAGCTATGGTGCTTCTAATTATATGAAATATAGACTTTTAATTATTTGTGAAAGCAATACTCCTCTATACCTAATCCTTCATATGACTTCCCCATCTGAATCTCTTCATATATATTTAAATACAATTCCCATGAGAACCAAGTTAAATTGCTTTAGAGTACAAATCCCTTCAGTTCTAGCTTTTATGACTAACAGTCAGTATTGATGGAACTACTGGAAAGTCCAAACTAATTGAAGGGCCCCAGGTGGGTGATAGCTATTCTAGAATATAGTACCTGAAAATCTTCATATTCTTGTATCACAATGTGTGTTTTACAAACAGTTAATTTTGTATGTACTAAAAAGGGTTTACCTTTAAAATTTGGCCTTATTCGTGCATCATAACCTGATGTCCTCCCCATTAATTTATCCAAGAAATCTGAAGGAGAGAGTGTCTGTGAAGGGGATTTTGCAGATCTGGAATCATGTTCTTTACACAAAGTTGTCCTAGATAAATTATTAGTTATCATTAGTAATATTGTAGTTACATCACTTTCATTGGAAAGTGTAATGTTAATTTAACTTTTACAGAACAGTGAAAAACATCAAAACTTTTTGGAATCAAATTGAAAAAAGATCAGACTAAAATATTTAAGTCATAAGTTTTTCATTTAATTATTTTCAAAAAGTGTTTATATTTGCAGAACAGAGTCATGCATTTCCCTTTCAATTATGAATCTACATTATCTCTGGAAATCTGACCAGACATATCATACAACCAGCAAACACTTTTACAATATTAGTGTCCAAACCATATAAAAACATCGAACAATCAAACATCATAATCGGCACTAATTAAATGAGTTGGTTGTTCATTTCCTCTGAGAAAAAGAAAAATATGAAGATCATCCATAGATAGTAACCTTTACTGCAAAATCTATTAGATGTGAATTATTATGCTTTCATAGCTTTCGGCATATAAAGTACCAACACTTTCCAACCCTTTTCTTTCCTAACCAAAGAAGATTTTTTTTCCTTCTTGTTTAGTTAGTCAGTTCTGTAAATAGATATGATATATTGTATACATTCTGTATACAATAATCATATGGAGTAACATTCAACTCACTGTTGTAACTTGACATACTGTATTGATATATTAATATTCATACTTTTAAATTCTAATGTTCTTTATATACATTTTTATCAATTCAGTTATCACCCAGAATTATTCATTTAAAAAGATAAAATGAATAAGGCTAAACATTAAACATTCACTGCTTCCTTTTATAGGTAATAGAATCAGATATGTATGCTGAACTGATTTAAAAAATTGCTTTTTGGTTAATATTTATTGAGACAGTGGCTTTTTCTTAGATTTTTGTCCACTAGTAAAAAGCTGTTTCTCTGCTATCTCATACACGAGGTCATATTAACATACTATTTTAGTTAATCCAGCAAAGTTCCAGTTCTCCATGATTTTATTAACATAGACCAGCACTGCTGTAGCAAGGGTAAGTACACATGAGGAGCATGGAGACTCTTTCCCTCCCCACTCCTCATTTATTTTCTTGATTTTAATATGGCAGGACTATTCACATGTATTAAATAGTAACAATTGAGTGTATGCCCACAGCCACAAATTAATTTCACTGTTGCACACCAGAAAAAATTATTCTGTTTGATAATTATAAATGATTACATAAATGAAATTTCATTGGCTTGAGGAAATTTTTTAGCTACCCATAAACATTGTACCCTAAAGGGAAGAATGCCTCAGTAACTTCTCCATAGACTAAAGTTGTGTGGAATTTTTAAGTGTGTTACCAAGCAACAGCTATTTCCAATGGCACAATTATACCTAGCCTATATACTCATACTATGGATTCAGCAAAAAGAATAGTGAGTCTGAAGCAGCTCTAAATCCCTGCATCTTTAATATAAGCTTACAAACAAGGAATAATTTCACCTACCTGAAATGATATGTTTCTAAAAAAATTGCAAACAAGGCTGTCAAAATGCTCACTAGCTGCCGGTTCATTCCTCCTGTTTTCTGTATTGAATGTGAGAAAAAAATATTCCAGAAACGATCCCAGCATCAATAAAAAGAGGTTGTCAGAAAATACTTGTCTTATTTAAATTTCCAAATCCAGTAATAATTGGAATTTCTTTATAATCAGAAAGAAAAGATCTGTGTTTGCATACATTGGAGATAAAAAAGCATCCAAAGTATCAGTCCTTAAAATCATGGTTAGGTTAAACCCAAGAGCATTCCCAAGCAGCCAACACAAAAGGTATGACCATCTGGAACTGCCAGTTCCCTGTAAAGCTTCTTTTGGAAATGCTGAATGTCTTCCCACCCTCCCAAAGGAAAACCAAATCTTTCTCTACCTTAACATTATGGAGATGAGAATAATGCTGCCACGCTGGTCTGTCTTCTGGAGCTGTCTACAGTTCCCTTGGGTTTACAAATCAGTATTTGTCTGAAGCATTGTCAAAATGGGAGAGGGGCTATTTGCCTTTCACCCATTTCTTTATTAGCAAGTTGTAAATATCAAAGGTGCATGTTTTGAGCAATGTTGTGCTCAAAAAAGAAAAAAAGGGAAAAATGCTCCGCTCCCTGTGCCGGAATGAAGCAGGGCTGTGATCTTACACACGGACGATAAATTTCAGCACTTGGACAGCTCCAGGCTCAGCTTGTGCGCATGCTTCTGGTTCCATCAAACGTGACTGGAGTTCAGAGACGTTCTCTCTTCGAGAAATAGGGTTGTAGTCCTGCTGTCCCATCCCCTGTTTTAAAAATCCTCTATTCTTGCCATAAAATAGCAGGCGTATGTGCACAATAGGATTCACTGATGCTGAGATAAGTGGATTATCCATTAGTGGATAAGGATTAATAGTAGAAATTGCACAGGGAATAATATAACAGTGATAGAGCTTTAACTTGGGGTCTTGTGTGTGTGAGAAAGAGAGGCGGGGTGGAGGGAGGGAGAAAGAGAGAAAGAGAGAGAGAGAAATGAGGACTGTAACTTCTTTACAAAGTGTAAGTAAAACTGGACAAGGAGATACTGAGCAAAGGAAGATAGAGAAATGAATGAACAAATAAACAAACAGCAAAAAAGACTTATAAGTTTGGGAAAGAGAAAAAAAGAATATAAAACACATATTTGGTCATAGCAATCAGCTAAAAAAAAAAACTAAATGTGATTAACCAAAACATTCCATGAAAGCTTCTAAAACAGCATGTCTCTGTTGAAAAACCTAAGTTAGGAATAGCACCTACAGATAGTTCTCAACTTAAGACCATAACTGAGACCAGAATTTGTGTTGTTAAGCAAGGCAGTTGTTAAGGAAGTGAGTAACACCCAATTTTATGACTTTTTTTTGCCATGGTTGTTAAGCAAATCATTGCAGCTCTTAAGTAAATAATGCAGTCATTATGAGAATCTAATTTCCCTCATGGATTTTGCTTGCTGAAATCAGCTAGGAAAGTTGCAAATGATTCTTGCATGACCTCAGGACACTGCCACTGTTTTAAATGCATGGGAGTTGCCAAGCATCGAAGTACTTATCACATGACTGAGGGGATGCTACATCAGTTATAAGTGCAAGGACCAGTTGTAAGTCACTTTTTTCAGTGCTGTTATACCTTTGAACAGTCAGTAAAAGAATGGTTGCAAATTGAGAAGTACCAATATTCTACCATCAACTTCTATATCCATGGGATATCTTATACTATGTTTGTCTTGGAGAACAGGAGTAATTTGAGAGAAAGGCAGAGAGTGTGCGCTTTCAGGATTAATGGATAGATACTTTGATCTCTTTAATAGAGAATATACTTTAAGAACAAAAATAAGAATAAATTTCAAGGTTGGAAATATCTGGAATGTGGACTTAACTAGCAAGAAGTTGTAATTTTCCTTTTGAAATGTTCCTTCTGTACTAAATCATATTTTTCCTAATCTACCACACGAATCAATAGACAATATGAACAAAACCAAGCTACAACAGAGATGTAGCCAATCCCAACTAACTATCCCAAATAACACACTCCTGATTTGTAAAGGCCCGGTCCCACTGGCCGACGGATACAAAACGTATGCATAAAGGACACAGTGGACGAGCAAAATTTTGGGGGTGGCTCCATCCGTTGTCATCCACTCCAAAAAAAAAGTGGCGAAAATTTTGCATAAAAGAAGAAAAGAATGGACAAAGAACGGATGTGTCGTGAGGTAGCCGGGGATGTTAAATGGATGTCTCCGGAAGCCTACGCGGATGAAGCAGATGAACCCCTGTGAGCTCCGAGGACGTGGCGTGTTTTAATTCGGGGAGAAGTTCTGAACAAGCGCACCGCTCATAGTGGGAGAGTATGGTCGCAGTATAGCGAGTAGCGTCAAATGAAGACGGATGCATGCATGGACGCCTCATAGTGAAACCATAGTCGCGACTGTCCGCTAAACGGATGTGCATCTACGCGTATGGTATAATCCGATCAAGACTTATCACTAACATCACTGGGCTTGAGTATGAATTGCGTCAGCTCCGCGGATATTTAAAGATGGCGCACGCAGCGCACGCTCAGCATACAGGGAAAGATGTCTGCTGGCCACATACATCCTGCAGGAACACCATGGTTGTCAGTCAGGCAGAGAGGAAACTGTGCTATTCGTTCAAGCCTGGCAAGGTGCAGAAGAGCAGAACCAGCATCCCACACTTGCACTGACTCTGAGCTCTGTTGCTGCTGCTGCTGTGGTGGACCAGCCCAAGGCCTCATAGCCCTCAAAGCCCTGCTGCTCAAGCCCCTGAAGGCCCGAACAATCTCCAGAAGCCCTGATGCTGAAGCCCCTGAAGGCCTGCTGAAGCCCCTGCCAGAGGGAGGAAAGGCAAGGGAAGGAGAAGGAGAGAGAAAACAGTACACGTTTCCGAGGACCATGAGGATGAGGTGCTGGAATGGCTGAGGGAGAACGAGTACCTCTGGAGAAAGGGCCACAGACTCTATCGTGACACCAAGAGAAAGCAGGCAGCTTGGAGAGACAAGGCAGAGAGCTGGGTACACTGCAGAAGTATCCTTGGATGGTGAGAGCACACATGCACCATGATATGGCAAGCTACACACTCAGAAATCCGGGCAGGCCGCTGTCAAGCTCACTGACGGGAGATGTTATGTCATGGCCAAGTGCAGTTTCCTGGAGGGTGAGATCCACACCGAGGAGCAGCCCTCTGAGACCCTCTCCCTCAGACAGCCACAAACAGCCAGTCCTCTTCCAGCCAGGACCAGCTACCCTGTCCAAGCAGATGTCCTCAGAGGGCCCATGGCAGAGACCCTCCCCGAAAGCTGCACTCCCCATGCGGCAGACTTGGAGGATCCGTGGAAGGAGACGCCCTGCTGCAAAATGGAGAAGAAGCAGCAGCCACAGAGGCCAAACCATCCCCATTCCATCCCCACCCCACCCCAGCTCCAGAGATGCAGGCAGAGAGGGCAGACTGGGAGGCCCGAACCCAGTGTGCTGTTGGAGATCAGGGAACACAATGAAGACCAGCAAGAACTTCTCTCTCAGCTGGTCCACTTGGACAGAGCATCCTCGCTGGAACACCTTCATCATCTACGTGAGCCAAACCTGAGGACCTGCCTGAGGCCCATACAGGTGATGAAGCAGAAGATCACAGACACTTCTGCACAACCTTCAAGCCAGCTGAAACTGTCCTACCCAGTCCAGGTCTGCTCTCCACTCCAGGTATGTCACAGCCTTTCCATGGCTTTAACAGCCTCACTACAGGCTATCGACACCAGGACTTCCACAGCAAGACCAGAACTTCCAGTCCAGGCCCAGGTTATTGCATGCACAGATGCCAGTCCCACCAGCTGCAAGACCAACAGCCCCACTAACACTCCTCCTCCTCCCACCCCACAGCCAAGCCCGTCAACGGACAATCCTGTCATCAGTATTGTGAGCTGATCATCTCATCCTTGTGAAGGCCTCAACCTCAACGGACTGAGTAGCTCTCGGATAGCTTCCTGAACCAACCACCACTTTGTACCCTCGGGCAAGCACCCCAATGATGCCTCAGACAGCATCAAGCACAGCCACTCCACAGTCCCTGCCCGCTTCACAGCTGAGACCATGGACATGACTCAGGTGACTGAGAATAGTGTCAGAGAGACTGAGTTGTTTACTGTTAAGTTTATCTTGCTTAAAACACTTTACTTGGTTCTTTTGCTTATTTAATAAGTCATAAAGTTTACCTAAGAAAGTTAAGAAGGTTATCTTTGCTTAAAACTTAGTTTACTTGGTTCATTTTTTTTACTTTATAAAGTGTTGTGAAAAACTTGAAAAATGGTTAAGGCCTTGCATGTTGTGGGATAGATCAGGATAGTTGTGGATAGATAAACTCCAGTGCAACCATAGTGGGACTGTATGGTCCACCATCCAGCGATCAGATGATTTTCTCCCCTTTTTATAGAAATATTGATTGTCCCACTAGGTGTCCTTCTAAAACTCTGGACATACTGCAGAACTATCTAAATATACGAGATACATCCAGATACAAATGTTTTGTCCATTTTTAATACTTTAATTCAAGATGCATATGCTTACATCCTTCTATTTCCGTGCTACTAACGCTGTGTGATGTTCCATGTACGTTTTGTTTCCTCCCTCTTTCCATTTTCAGCTGAGCGGATGTGAGTTGAGGGGATGGCCAGAGGAGTGCGAGAGGAATACAGCGGAGTTAACGGATGATAATGACATAGAACGTTTTTTCCCGTATATTCGCGGATGTTACATCGTACGCAGCGGAAAGTTTATCGTTCACAAGTTTTGCGCTCAAAACTTTTGCAATAGATGAAATCACAGTGACGGATTCTCGACAGATAGAGCATATGAAACACGTATTAGCAGTGGGTACACACAGATGCATAGCGTTTTCCAATGGATGGCAAGCTTTTTTTAATGTTTTACATCCTCTTTGCATCCATAAGTGCAGTGGAACCAATATATTCACTTTCCAGAATTTATCATTCAAGGTAGCTGAAGAATGTTGGGACTCAATAATGATAACATCCAAATGGGACATTTCTTACTCAAGGTAAGTGGATTACTCAAGTGGATTAACACCTGGTCTATATTGCTCCTTCCTGAGCTATCTTTGTTAATTTCAATTGTAATATTTAATATTTTAATATTTTACTATATGTTGTAGTTTTTGACTTGTTGTAAGCTGCCTTGTATCACCTGCCAGTGGGATGGGTAGTATATAAATTTTATAAATAAAATAAAGACTATGCACAATTTCCTGCTGAAATTTGTCATTAAATTCCAATAAACATGTTGGCAATACATAAATTGTCAGCAGAGAAATGATCTAGAATGTATTAAGTCACTTCAAATTTATGTTGAAAGTGTAAACAAGAAGGAACATTTTATCATGTTTGGTAGACATGTAAGTTTTTTGAAAATTCTGGATTTAATGACATACACAGATTCAGAGGATTTTAAAGATTAATACAGAGTTGAGATTCGAGATTTGGGATTGGTGGACAAACATTTTTTAAAAATCATGGAATTTTGTTTTCATAGATAACTGCAGTAAGATTATTGTATGCCTGGAGATTGAAAGATTTAACACTATCCACAATGGAGGAATTGTTGCTGAAGATGATGGAACTTGCTGAGATAGCTAAATTGACTTATTTGATCAGAGAAAAGACAAGATCTACATTAACTGCTGATTGGAAATCCCATGTTTTGCATAAAACAGAAAAAATAAACTTATGATTCATAGCTTTTATGGTTAAGCAGGATATAGAAAAAGGAGTTACCTTATAACTGAGTAGAATAAGAAGTAATTTTTTTCCTTATAACTTTGTGAAGAAGTTTGAAAACTACTGTTCTTTGTATTTTTTTCTTCATAGTTTTTACTTTTACTTTTCCCCCTTTCTTGCATTTTTAGCTTCCTCTTTGATTTTATTTTTTCTTTCTCACTTTATATCAGTTTATATCAGTTTTTTTATATCATTAAATTTTATTTAGTTTTCAAAATTTAAAAAACATAAAATAAAATTTTATACATCATTATATCATTATATTACATCATTATGTTAGTTTTTATCTTCCCTTTAAAAAATCTTTAATGAAAATTATCTGTCATCTATCTGTCTATCTAATTTAGCAACCATAGCTGATGAAAGTTTTAAAGAATTTTTGTTTAAATATATATTTGTGAATACACTGCTTTTTAAATATTTTTTTTAAAGAGGTAATCCTACTGTATTGTCATTTTCATATATGAGAGTTCATAGGCTGAGTATCTGAAGCCACAATTTTTCTAAGCGTCTCTCTACTAGGGGCGAATTAATCAATTTGGGATATCTGGGATTTCAGGATTATATAGACTGGACCCTTTTTTAAAAAAATGTGGAAGAGGGCGTTGGAAAACTACTTTCTTAACATGCCAAGAAGTCTGGATTTTCATGTAAGCTACCAGATATGAGTTTTGTTCGGAGGTGATTTTTTTTAGTGATTCAGACGACACAGGCTTCCAGGAGGCCTACCACCAACAGAATTTCCAATTCTACTTGGAAGGCATTCTCTCCTTAGTGTGTTAAGTCAGGTCTGGATCCCACAGCAGTCTCCATCCCTCAGATTCTGGACTTCTTGCAAGAGGGTCTGGATAAAGGGTTATCCCCTAATACTCTTTGAAGACAAGTAGCAGCCTTGTCTTCAGGTTTGACTTATGGGGATTTAGACTCCATAGCGCACCATCCTGTTGTGAATCAAGGTTATTATTATATAAATTAGAATCCATAAATAGTGAAAGGTCAAAGGGATGCAACATTTTATTTATTTATTTATATTGATATTTCATATTTCTAGACTTTCCATCTCCACCGAGGGACTCAAAATCACAGTAACAATAATTTGGCAAAACTATATTCCTTTTCCCTTAAGGGATACCTAAGTGTATCTTGCTGTAAAATCAGTTGGCTTGTTAAACTAGGAAGCATTCTCCCCACGAGCACTTTTAAAGCCCATGTCACACCGAACTAACGGATGCAAAGAGGATGTAAAACGGACAAAAAACCTTGCCATCCATTCGAAAACGTGATGTACTCACTGCCTCCGTTGGGCTTCCTCTCTTTCTGTCCCATCATTCCGTCTATTGGAGCGGTTTATGCGCTAAAGTTTTGGGTGCCTAAAACTTTTGCGTGGAAATGTGATGCTCATTCGCCGTGCCTGCATCGCGAACGCTCTGCGTACGCATCCATTACTCCGTTACGCATTCCGCTAATGAGTCGCCAGGCATCACTGCGCATGTGACAACTCACCGCCCGGTACGCAGGAGTGAAGAGGAACGATCATAGCGGATGCAGACGTGATGCCTAGGATGCAGAACAGAAACAAGCGTTTAAATACAGAAAAAACATTCGCAGAGGGGACCTATCCGATATTAAGGATGTTTGCAGGATGCCTAGAGGATCTAGAGGATGCCTAGAGGATGCAAAAGGGACACCTATACTGCTATAAAAGGGGGAGCAACTCGGTCTGCAAATTCACTTTCAGGACACAGCAGGCCCAGCAGTGCGCAGAATTGCGTTTTGGTGGTGGACCTCTGCAGCCTCATCTGGATGTTCCTTCTTCCACATGGGATCCAGTCATTCACCGTGGATCAAAAAGTGCCTTCGGCGCCACCATCCTTCTGCACCAGTTGCAACCATCTGCCTAGCGCTCTGGAACTCTACGCGAAAAGAAAAGGATCCACAAAAGAGTCTTGATCCGAAGATGTTCGCCAGAAAGAGCAAGGACGGATGTAAAACACGCTGATGGTGGAGCTCAGAGAGAGAGAGGTCCAGAACGGAGATTTTCATGAGATGCGCTCACATGTTTGGATGAGTTGGTGCACGCCTGACACCCAGGTGGCCAAGGCAACCCAGTCTTCCAGCCCAGCCCTGGAACCGTGGGCTAAGTGACTACTCACTCTGCCCAACTGGCCTCCAGGGACTCCTACGGAGCCATGACATATGGCTGAGGGTGCCATCCAACAACATCGCATTGTGGTCAGAGAAGTGGTGGCGGCATCATTCGAAGATATCAAGGAGCTAGCTCCTCCAGTACCCCTCCATGAAGAGTGATGGAAGAAAGTTGCAAGCAGCAGTGTATTCAAGAAGTGGCACATAACCACAGCCGTTGGAGCATAGATGGAAGCACGTGCTCAGCTCCAACCAAAGCTCAAGGCTCACTTATCACAACTACAGGGCTTGTTCGAGGCTCATCCCCCTTGCACGGTCGATAGCTGACTACACATAAGTACAGTGCGAGTTGTCAGGAAACGGCTCATCTTCTTATGCCCAGTACAAGCAGTGACCTCAAGAGGGCTGGAAAGGCAACCTCATCCGGCTCCCAGACCAGAGACCGCTGCCCAAGCGACACACAAGATGGGCCTACTTCACATGTGGGAGTGACGCCTTTCTCCCGCAAAACCTCCTCATGAAGCCTTAATCGACATCCAGATCGTCCGTGAAGAGAGCGGTCTTCAGAACTACAGCTGTCCAGGACAGAAGGCTGAGAGAGATACTTGCACCTGGCCAAGGCAGTTCCAGTATCTTCTTCACTACACCTGCAGCATCACCCAGAGACGCGTGAGAGGACCTGGAAGCGTTGCTGCATCCTGCACAATCTCATGCGCACTGCGGTTACCCCAGGTTGGACAGAACAGGCTGTGACCGTCAATAAGCAATGAGGGACATTGAGGCCTTGGGGAATGGAGCAAGGGCGAAATCTAATGACGACTGTGGGATGTCAAGCAGACGAGCTCACGTGAAGGGAAGAAGCAGCGCAACTCCTGAAAACTGGTGCCACTCTCAGCTGGAGCAGTGGAGTAGCAAGACAGGATGTAGATAGCTATAATGGATTGTCTCCTTAGCCTGTCCATCACCGGATGAGATGGGCATGTATGTGAGTGCCCTCATGAACAGGGCATTTAAATAAAGAGTTGTGTGGTTATTTGACATGTGATGATTAGTTTTCGACATGGCGTGTATTATTGATAATAAAGGTCAAAGGGTCTGGCAGCTGGGAGGGTGGACTCAGACATCCATATGCTTCCTGGAGGTTTTATCTATCCAAGCTAATACTCGCATCCCGAAAGGTGTCCCTGCCCAATCCCACTCTATCATTAACCCATCCACAAGCAATATGCAAAGGCTTAAACCATTCTAAAAGTTTCCACCCAGACTTTATTAAAAATAAAAGAATGAACAATTGTTGAATTTCAAGTGATAATAAAGCTTTAACAAAAGCTATAAACAGCTATCATGCACTACCTCTTTGTCGTCAGACTCAGGGGAAGGGCAGGTGCATTTGGAGGGTGGCTGGTGATGAGTGCTTGTAATAAGTCTCCGAGCAAGCAAGCAGAAGCCCCAGGCCATAAGAGCGAGCCCCGGCTGTAGAAGCCAGCAGAACCAGTAGGGGCCAGGGGCGGATGTAGCCCTGTCCTCTTGCCAGGCTGGCAGCAATGGCTGAGCTGCTGTGCTTCCGCATGGGTGTGGTTGCTGGCTGCAGGGAGGGGCAGAAATAAGTGGCACCACCAAGATCTCTCCGTCAAGGCTGGCAGGGAGGCTGCACCAAGCTGCAGGAGCTGGCAGACAGCAGGCAGCAAGGCTTGGCTAGGTAGAAGAACCAAGCTGGCGAGAACAGGCGAAGGCTTGCAGGAGACTGGCTGGCAGCAAAGGCATGTGCAGGAGGCCTGCAGCAAGGCTGCAGGCAGGCTGGCGCCAGGCTTTCAGGCAGCTGGCACAAGGCTTGCAGGCAGCGGCAGCAGCCTGGGCAGCAGGCTGGAGCAAGGCTGGCAGCAAGCTGCAGGCAGACATTGAGCTGAGGAAGGCAAGGCAAGCGATGGTGTCTGGCAGCAGTCTTTCTGAACTGCGACATGCTTCCGAGCCTGCTTGCCGTTAGTATCCGCGGGCTGACGCAATGCGAGGTCCCTCCTGCAGCGTATTAATCGCCATGGCATCCTCAGGCTTCCGCTGGCATCCGCTAGGCTTCTGCTCTGCATCCGCTTCATACCGCTTGCATCGCTCTTCGTTCCGCAATCGGCTTTGCTGAAGTAGTCCCTAAGCTCTTGCGATGGTGCTGATCCGCTCCATGCCGCTCCATCCCGGGTTCCGTTCTGCATCCTTTGCATCCCCTGCGTCCTCCCCCTGCATTCCGTGTATCCGCTCGGTTATTCAAATTTTGCCCTTTGAGGCGGATAACAACGATGAAACAGTTTTGCTCGTCCGTTGTGTCCTTTTTGCATCCGTTGGCCGGTGTGACATGGGCTTAAGCAAGCAGTAATACTGATACTTTCAGTTTCATTTTTAAAACAGTTTCAATGTTTTCCAGAGCTAAGCTACTGTCATGTCTCCTATCTACATTTCTTCAAAAAGTTTTATGGAAAAAGTGGGAAATAGAATCTCTATTGAATTTTAGTGCTTATGGCAATGACTTTACAGCTATGGAATGCTGAATATGCTTATGGATTGGCTTTCTGTAGTGTTGAAGAAAACTATTTCACTAATCAGGAAATACTTTATATTATTCATTTGGCACAGAGGTGGCTTATGTATCTTCACAATATCAGAACAGGATGACTTATATGCTCTTCTTCCTTCTATTGCCAGAACACAATACATGAAAGTGATGCTGGATCTTTTCTTTATACCTTTTCAATTCAATTCCAGACTGGAATAAATCATAACTGGAGTGTAAGGGAAAGAAACATTTTAGTGAAAATCTTTGGAGCATTGCCATGTTTTAATGGCAGGCAAGAAATCATAAACAATTGTAAGTCTAGTTGGCAGGTGTAAATCCCCATGAGTGGGGATTACAAGAGTTACAAGAAGATTGTTTTGCTCATCCAAATACAAAGTTTCATGGGCAAAGTTTTTGAAAGGCAGAGTCAAATACTGTATTATTCCCAGCATATTGCATTTTGTTTGAGAAAGTAAAATACAGAGAAAAGTATTTTTTATTTTAATGGATGAATATTTAATATGATTTAAGACACAGTGTGTTCAATGGGGCTTACTTTCCGGATATGTGTAAAAAGCTGTGGCTTCTGTTCTAAAATTCATTCTTTATTTTGAGCTTGTGTCATAAAAGGACATTTTTGCTCTTAAAGTCTATATTGGAGCACTTCTAGTCTTCTAAGAGCACTTTTAAGTCCCATAAGCACCAAACAATATATCTATTGAATTAAAGTTGTCTATTGGGGGTTATTGGGTTCTAAAATTCCTTACTTAGGAAAGGAAGAAATGTCTTTTAAAAATATTGCTGAAGCCTTTTCATTGTGTCAGTAAATTCAGAATTCATACACTACATATAGCTCCCTTACTTTTGAGTAATTATTCTAGGCTTGAATTAAAAATTAGTTCACCTGGAAATAGAGAATGAATGCAGAAGTTGGGAAGAATGTAAGAGAAATTGTGGAATATCAGCTGCTCCAAGATATCTCTTTTATTAATTGAATTGCTTTTTCAATTGAATTATGCATGCTTTTTCTCTTTCTTGTAAATAGGGTTGTGCATCTCAAAAATGTTTCAGAAGAACTGTCTGTTTCCCACTTTCGATGAGCACAGCATCTCCTTACTGTTTATTAAGTAGAAGCCATTTTCAGCTTTTTAATACAAGCAAAGAAAAGAAGATGCTGCTTCTGCTGCTTCAGTGAAAAATCCATTTACAAAGACTAAGGCAACTGTAAAAAAAAAAAAAAANTAAAAAAAAAAAAAAAGGAAGCTTTTCTGCAGGTTCATATGGAAAAATAGCCAGGCTGCCTTAATGAACTGCAAACCAGGGCTGCAGTGAGATGAGATCCTGGAACATTTCTTTGTATTTATTTTTGAAGCATCTGCAGCACAGTAAACAACATAATTTCTCCTCACAACAGCTCTCAGATGTTGGTGAAGCTATGTTCGTAACTAACCTTAGGATTTCAGAATCAGGTTTTCTTTTAGAGGTCAGATAAATATTTTTTTAAAAGCATTAAATACTAGTTGCATCAACCATGCAACTGGTATTTTTTAAAAAATATTTTAATATTATTTTTTAATAACAAAAATAAAAATAGCAATAATATGAAGGTGTAATAGCAAAATGTGGTAAAAAGTGTGTGGAGCTGAGAGTAATGCAATGTGACAATGGACTGAGTTTAACATGCTTCTTGAACTGTATGATAAAAAATACAATTGAGCAAAAATGAAGTCTAAAATTACTACCTTTTCATCCTGTAAAAGAAAAACACCAATATCCAAAGTATTATCTTCAATTCAAATTGAAGAACATTAAGTTCATTTATAAGAACAAACCTCAGCTGTATTGTCAGGATAAGGCAACAATTAACCATTTAAATAGCTACTCATGTAAACATTTCTACTTTGTCCATTAAGCAATCTCAAGAATTGCTTAATGGAGTTATATGACTCTGCATCTCATGAAGAGGACATCCAAGGGAAAAAATGAAAAGAAAGCTCTTGTTGATGGTGGTTTGTTTTCTGAACTTGTTTAATTTCTAAATTTTCATCACCAGGCTAAGTGACATCACTTAGCAGAACTTCAGTTGAAATGTCTTATAAACTGGTCACACCGTGTGAGGGTCATCTGGTGATGAAGTCACCCTGGCTGGTCGCATAACCAACTGGTAATGCCATGTGAGTGTTATCTGGTGGAAAGTTGTAAGGTGTAAGTTGCTACAATGTATTTGATCCAGGTTCCTTTGAGTCATATCTATAATCAAATTTCTTATCTGTTTTTTTGTCTGTCTCATATTCATATTACTACTGTAACTAATATTTTCCTCAAGGATATTTCCAGTTGATTCACTTAATTTCCAGTTTGTTTAATCATTGATTATTTTTATTCTTATAGGCCACAACTAGGCTAGTCACAGACTCCCAGTCTAGTATACCAATCTTTATTATATCAGCAAGTACAAAGTGCCAAGTGCTCCCTTTGTCCAGGTAGTCCTTGTTTAGTGAGTTTCTGAATTAGCAACTGTTCACAGTTATGACAGTGAAGAAAAAGTAACTTTAAGACTAATTCTCACATTTACAATTTTCACAGGTTTAAAAAGCAGAGGAAAGCTGAAGCAAAATCATAAAATCATATTTCACTAAGCTAGGTGTTAGCTTATTGTATCTGTGAGGTCTGCATCCACAGTTGCTACTATTGATAAATGTCATGATCCACAAAGTGAAAAGATTACAGAAGCTTTGCCAACTTCTTGAGATTTTCAGAGCAAGTGCTCTTTGTAGTAGAGCAGTACTCTACTCCATCTGCTCCAGTACCCAGCAGATGTAGGTAAGGATACCCAAGCATCCTTACCTACATCTGCTGGGTACTGGAATAACACCATTTGTTCAAGTCCAGGCCAGTTACCAGAGATCTATGAGACATAATAATATTGGAAATAATGGTGAAGGCTTCCCACCGAACAAGAGTTACAAAAATGTTGTTTCATACCTTTGTCGGCAAGTTTGGGGCATTCCAATGCCCTATGCCCTACCAGATTATATCTGAAACACCGCATAGTTAGTTGAAGCTGCACCTGAAGATATCCTAGAGGAGCAAGCAGACTGATTTCCAGAAGAAATGCTTCCAGTCTTTGTCACTGACAAGAGGACTTGGTTATATGCACCAAGATGAAGTTCCAGGAGGGGGAGAAGATGTACTGCTCCAGGAATTTTAAAGCACTTAAGGTGGAGCACATCTCTCTTGTTTTGTTGTCTTTCCTGTGAGCCTTCCAATACCATATTCTCTTCTGTGCATGGGAGCAAAGAGAATCCCATGGCCAGCAAAGAAAAAAAATGCTGGATTCAAAACAGGGCTATAAGTACTCTAGAAGTGATTGTACATGCCACCAGAATATAGGAGATATTTCCAGGTGCTCCAAGTTATTATTCAATGGTTGCATTAATAGATGGATTTTTTTACTTGTTGAATTAGATACACTTTTAAAATCCTTCCTTAAATTTTTTTCCTATGGAGGTTTATCTACTGGAGAACATTCATACACAAAAGGCATTTCAACTGTATTCACATGGAATAATTATTGTTCTCTGTGTTGCAATTGCTTTAAGAACTCCATCTGTCATTTGTAAAAGATGAAACAAGCTATAGAAGCAGCATACAGTTAGAAGCCCAGACATTTTTTCTCACAATCTACTATGGACATACCATTTGGGCAATATCAACAGATATACTATCTGAAGCTTTGCCTATTATCAAGTCACCTGTAATTACTCCATCATTAAAGACTGGTATTTACCCAAAATCAGGCAAAGCAGGTAGGCAGATTGAACTGCTCACAGAATCACAATTTCATTCAGATATCTATCTGCCATCAGCTAGCTCAGTCTGTCACATAAAATTTGCTTGCAAACAAACTCACAAAATTAACTCACAACACACCACGTATGTAAATATTGATTTTTTTATGTAAAAAAGAGCAATTTTTACTCAAAATCAGGCAAAGCAAGCAAGCAGATTGAGTTGTTCACAGAATCATTCAGTGATCTATCTATCTGCTATCAGCTAGCTCAGTCTGTCACATAAAATTTGCTTGCCGTGAGTCTGCACTGAATAATAGAACCTTCAGTCCTAAGGGAGGTTCAGTTATGGTTAAAAGCAGAGCCGAAGATTTAAAGACTAGCTAGAAAGCAAGAGATCCAATCATTTCCTGCTTCCTAGCTAATCTAAATCTCCCAGCACAGGAGAACAGCTGATGGACAGAAAAATAGCAATTTAGCAGGCAAGTTTGGGTAAGGAGTGAGTGGGCAGGGAGGGTTCCCACAGGCCATGTGGGCGGCACAGCTTTGTGTTTCTGCACAGCCTAGATTAATTGCTTTGTTGGGGTTCTCTGGGGGTGAGATTTCTCTGCAGCCCACCAAAATTTTCTTGTGGCCCAGTGGGCCACGGCCCACCAGTTGGTGACCGCTAATCTAGACTATATTTTCTGTTTTCACTCTTAGATATACATATTTGGCAGTAAATCATAGAATCAGAAAGCTGGAAAGGACTGTTTAGATCACTGATTTTATACAATACCTTGTTCTTAGCAAGAACTTAAATTAATGGATCCCCAATAAATTCATAGATCTCAACACTTTACTTGGTTAGATTGTTGAAATATTATTAAGATGTTTGTGCAATTTGTGCGTTTTTAAATCAATATGTTTCCTTCTTTTGATTTAGGAGTGAATATTCTAGAATAATAGCTCTTCATCTTCCTCTTGTCATAGTCTCTGACATACATTTGCCATTCCTTATCATTTGTTCAGCAAATTCTTACAAATCAATGCCTTTAGCATTTGAATTTAGCATGCCACCAAAATTGAAATCTTCGGGCATCTGTCAGGGCTCCCCACTTGATTGTTTAGCTTCTGCCACATTATGACTGAAGATAAATAAGTGAAAAAGAAACAGTAATAATTCTTACTCATTCATCCGAGCAAACATTGGGTAATTGTTATGGTGGTTCCGTCAGCTCTCTTTGCTCTCATGCTCTCTCTTCCCCATGGTATGGGAAAGATGTTAAACCCCTGTCACACTGCACCAATGGATGGAAAGAGGATGTAAAATGGAGAAAACCACTTGCCATCCGTTGGTTAATGCATGCTTTCTGTTTTGTAAGCTCACATGCATCCGTTTTTCTTCTCTCTATCCTCCAGCAATCCGTCGACTGAGGTTCCATCTGCTCAAAAAGTTTTAAAGCTGCTCAAAACTTTTTGGCGGAAAATGTATCCAACGCGTCGTTCGCATTGCTAGGCATATAGGAAACATCCGTTCTGGCATCCGTCGTCAATCTGTTACTGCAGTCTGTGACATGCCGTAGGCATCCGCATGGCGCATGCCGCGCAACTCATAATCCGCTCCAGCAGAAAAGTGGACACAGGGAGGAAAATGGAACGGAACGCCAGCAACGGACGCGCAGACATTAGTAGCATGGTAACGGAGAAAGGATGAAAGCGGATGCAGCTCCACAAAGAAAGCATTTTAAAGGGAACAAACGTTTCGCAAGAGGGGACCTATCTGCGATATTAAGGATGGTCTAAGAGGATGCCTAGAGGATGGCAAAAGGACACATAGGGGAAAACCTATAATTGCCTTAAAAAGGGGGACGCAACTCACCTGGATCTCAACTTTCAGACCAGCCAGCGCCCTGCTGGTGCAGACCTCTGCAGCTTTTATCTGCCTCTTGCTCTTCCACAGCATCCAGTCAATGTCCACCATCGGATCGTAACACAGTCCCTTTTGGTGCCACCATCGTTCTGCAACAGTGGCGAAAGGCCATCTACAGGCCTTCTTCAACTCTACTACGGGAAAAGAAAGGAGGCGGCCAAAGAAGCGTCTGGGTCGCGAAGATGGATCGGGAAGAGAGTAGAGTAAGCGGATGTAGTCAAGAAGCTGATGGTGGCGCTCAGGAAACGAGACCCTCCGTGCCATTCCAGAACTTCATGAGGATGCCTCCCCATGTTTGAACGAAGTTGTGTGAGCGGCTGACACCCCAGGTTGACCAAAAGCAGAGCAACCAACTTCGGCCCAAGCCTGGAACCTGGGCTCAAGGTGGCAACTGACTCTGCGCCAACGCTTGGCCTCAGGGACCTCCTAACAGAAGCAATGGGCAGTACGGTTGAGGGTGCCACACAACACCATCAGCATTGGTGGTCAGAGAGTGGTGCAAGGCCATCATCGAAGAATACAAGGAGGAGCTCCTCCAGTGTCCCTCCACTGAAGAAGGATGGTAAGAAAAGTTGCAGAGTAGTGTATAGAGGTGGAAACGTTCCGCCAACCGTTGGAGCGCATAGATGGCAAGCAGCGTGGCCCTGCAAAGCACCAGCCAAAGTCAGGGTCCACTTATCCACAACTACAAGGGCTTCTTCAGCATTCGTCCTCTTCGGCCATGGTCGTGCTGACTACAAGTTCAATGTACATCGATGCTTCAGGCAACAGGTCAGCTTCAGATGCCGCAGGTATTACAACGCCAGTGACCTTCAAAGGAAGGGGCTGGACCGCGCAACCGCTCATCATGGACTTTCCCAGATCCAGAACCCCCTGCCCAACGACACGGTGCAAGATGTGCCTACTTCATCATGGGGATGACGCTTCTCCTCAGAACCTACCTCCATGAAGCCCTACACTTCCAGATGGCCTCAACCCGTGAGAGAGGATCTTCAACTAGCAGGCTGTCGCAGGGGCAAGCCGGGTGGTGGGAGAACGCTTTGGCATCCTGGCCAACAGGTTCCAGGTACTTCTCACGCAAACCATGGTGCAGCCATCGCCCAGAGACGCAATGAAGGAGGATCGTGGAAGCTTGCTGGCATCCTGCCACAATCTCATGCGGACCCGCTATACCGCAGTGTGTTGCAGACAGGCTTCGTGAACCTCCAGCAAGGCAATGGGGACATGGAGCCCTTGGGAATGGAGGCAAGGGGAAAACCCTGATAGACACTGAGGATGTGCAAGTACCCCAACAGAGCCTCACGTGAAGGGAAGAAGCAGCGCAACCCTCCTGAAAGCACTGGTGCAACTCCCCAAGCTGGAGCAGTGATGTGGCAAGACAAGGATGATAAGATGATTGAATGGGATGCTTCCTCAGCCCTGTCTCATCACACTGATGAGATTTGGGCCATGTATGTTGGGTGGGCCCTACAATGATACAGGGCAATTTAATAAAGAGTTGTGTTTTTTTTGTTTGACATGTGTGGATTCAATGATGCATTAGTTGTTGAATAATGAAGGGCCCATAGGTGGTGGCACCTGGGAGGGTGGACCATACAGTCCCCACTATGCTTGCACTGGAAGGTTTATCTATTCCCACAGCTATCTCAACGCCCATCCCACAGCTAATCTTAACCCATCCCACAGAATGATCCTAACCATCCACAGGTATCGCCTGCCCATTTACACAGCTATTTCCCATCCCAAATGTATCCGCCTGCCCACCGCCACTGCTATCCTTAATCCATCCCACAAGCATGGCAAAGGCTTAAACGGCATTTCTAAAAGTTTCCAACGACAAAGACTTATTGAAAAAAATAAATGAAGCAAATTGTGTGAAGCAAAGATATCTTTATTTATAACAAGCCTGTAAAAAAGAAAATATGACGCCAATCAAGTGTCCAAATGAAGTCTACAGATAGCCACCAGTCCTCTGGACTCTTGTCTATCACTTCAGCAGGTGTGCCCAGTCTGCAGGGGTGAAGGGTCGCAGGTGCTGTGGAGGTGGGTGCTTGCTGGAAGTGCTGGTCTGAAGGCGCTCAACTGGGGTGCCTGGGCCCCGAGAGGACAACAGGTGATGGTGTGTTTGAGGAGCTGCTCAGACGGCTGGCTCAGCCCGCGTGATGTTGAGAGCTCCTTCCTCCAATGCCATGGGGTGTAGCCCCAGTACCATTGACAGATGTACTGAGGCCGGGCTTGGCTGTGGGGTGGAGGAAGGAGCAGTGTTGTGGGGGCTGTCTGGTCCTGCAGCTGTGTGAGACTTGGCAGGGTGGCCAATCGGTGACAATGGGTGGCATTCAGTGGCATCGGTGGAAGCAGTGGCGTGGGTGGCATCGGTGCATCAGTGCGTGGGTGGCATCAGTGGGCATCAAGTGGAACGCGGTGGCAACGGTGTTGTCTGATGAACCTGTGCCTGGACTGGGAAGGGCTGCTTGCCTGTTGCTGCTGGACCTCCTGGTAGCCGTAGCCCCCGCTGGTAGGTGAAGGGCTGTGGAAAGCCTTGGAATGGGAAGGGACAATCACCGGGGTGGAAGGAGCAGACCTGGACTGGGTGGGAGCAGGTTCATCTGGATCTGGAAGGGTTGTGAAAGCAGCTCGGTGAATCCCTGTCTTCACCACCTGGTACTGGGGTTCCCAATGTCAGTGAGGGTCTCTGGTTCACATAGGTGAGGAAGGTTGGAAGGAATGAGGAGTCGGTGTTGGACCAGCTGAGAGAGGAATTCTAATGCCTGCCTCCTGATGGTGTTTTCTTATCTTCCAGCAGGACAGTGTGGCTCTGCCCCTCCTGTCTGGCTCTCTGCGCTTTCTGTGGAGGTGGAGCTGGGGGTGGATGCAGGTAGGACTGTGGTGGGAGTGCCGTCTCCTTTTCTCCCACTTGCGCCAGGGAGTCCTCCACAGCGCTCCGCCACGGTTAGAAGCAGCTGTCCGCGGGTTCTCCATCGTGAACACGCTCCACAGGACACCTGCCTGGAGGACAGGAGCTTGACTCTTGCGCGAAGAGGACTGGCCTCTCCAGGCAGGCCTGCCTGAGAGAGAAGGGTTGTGGAAGAGGGGCTGCTCCTCGGTGGCGGATCTCCACCCTCCAGGAAGCTGCACTTGCGCATGACGTAGGTCATGCTCTGATCCGTCAGCTTGAGCTGCAGCCTGGCCAGATATTGCTTTGAGGTTGCAGCTTCCTGTACCAGGTGTGGGCATGTGCTTCCATCCAGCCAGAGGAGCACCTCCGACAGTGTAGCCCAGGCTCCTTTCCCGCCTTCTCTCTCCAAGCAGCCCTGCTTGCCTTTTGGTGTCACGCTGTAGAGCCTGGTGTCCCTTCCGCCATAATACTGCATTCTCTCTCAGTCCACACCAGCAGCCGCTCATTCCTCATGGTTCCTCCTCGATGGGAGTATTGGCCTCTCTGCGCGCAATTCTCGCATATGCCTATTCCTGCCCTTTGGCAGGACCACAATGGGCCCTCAATCAGAGGGGCTTCCAGGTTGTAGGGGCTGCTCTCCACATCACCAGCAGCAGCAAGCACCAGGCAGGATATGCAGCAGCAGCAAGGCAGCAGTACCAGCAGGACCAGGATAGCAGCAGCAGCAAGCAGTGCCAAACAGCATCAGCAGGACCAGGATCAGCAGCAGCTAGAGTAAGCCACCGCCAAAGCACAGGCAAGGACCAGGAGCACGAGCAGGACCAGGAGCACGAGCAGGACCAGCAGGATGAAGGCAAGACAGGAGCACGAGCAGGACCAGCAGGACGAGCAAGACCAGGAGCAGCGAGCAGGAACCAGCAGGACGAGCAGGACGCAGCAGGACGAGCAGGACCAAGCAGCAACGAGGAGCAGCTTTCAGCAGAGTAAAGCAACGCAGAGAAGCACCTACTGCCATAAGGCAGCATCAGGCTAGCTCTCAGAAGCAGCATCAGCAGAAGCACCACCACCAGAAGCAGCATCAGCAGAGTAAGCACGAGCAGAAGCACCACCGGCCAGAAGCATCATCATCAGCTCCCCAGAAGCGCAGAAAATCAGCAGAAGCCCCAGAAGAAGCAGCCCGCGTGGCTACAGAAGCCCCAGCAGAAGCAGAGTGAGGGCCAGTGGGGTGGGAGGGTGGCCCTGTCCCTCTTGCCAAGGGCTGGGCAGCAGAATGGCTGAGGCTTTCTCTTCTTTCCCATGGTTGTGGGGGTTGCTGGCTTGGCAGCAGAGGCTAGCAGGCAAGGCAGGCAGCAAGGCTTGGCAGGCAGGCTGGCAATCAAGGCTCGGCAGAAGGCTGGTAGGCAAGGCAGGCAGCGAGGCTGGCAGGGAGGCTGGAAGGCAGGCTGGCAAGCAAAAGGCTGGCAAGGCAGGCAGACAGCAAAGGCCTGGCAGGGAGGCTGGCAGGCAGGCCTGGCAGGAAGGGCCATGGCAGCAAAGGCAGGCAAGCAAGGCTGGGCTAAGGCAGCATGCAGGCAGGGCAGGCTGCAGGGCAGTCGATGTGGTCTGGAAGCAGGTCTTCCTCTGAATGGTGACCTGCTTCCCTTAATATCCACGGGGCTGACGCAATGCAATCCTCCCCGCATGCGCGTGAACGCTAGGGCATCCGCTAGGCTTCCGCTTGGCCAATCCGCTTCATCCGCTCGCATCCCGCTGTGCATCTGCTTATCCGCATCCCGCTGTGCATCTGCTTCATCCGCTCGGCGTCCGCTCTGCATCCGCTCTTTCCATTCCGCGTCCGCTTTGCTGCGGCCCCCCAGAAGCCTTGCGGATGTGCCATCCGGTCTCATCCGCTTCCATCCACTAGGCTTCCGTGGAGCATCCGCTTTTCATCCGCCCTGCGTCCTCCCCCCGTCCGTTCCTTTCCATGTTGTCCGTTCTGGTTATGCAAATTTTTGCCCCTTTTGAGAGTGGATAACAATGGATGGAACATTTTTCTCATCCGCTATGTCCTTTTTAGAAATGTTTTGCATCCGTCAGCCAGTGTGACAGGGCCTTAAGTGATGACAAGGGAATAGAACAGCCAGGTAGCATGCAAGTAGCAGTAAAAACTAAAGGAATCCTATGCTTGCTTGCTCACACACCAACACATCCTATGAGAAGAACTCCAAATGGGCTGTGGTTCATATTATATTCTAAAAAGTAACTGAGGCCATTTCAGTTAGATATTTCCTCCTAATAAGACTTGGGAACCACCATTCATTTAGACATAAAGCTAGAATCTTTCACTTTGACTCCAAATATAATGACCAAAATATGGCTACTGGTTCAGAGCTTTTCCCTGTTCCTGTGCCTAGGTGAGGCTGTGGCTCATCTCCCCTCTCCCAATCACTCCTCTCACTTTCAGAGCCCACTGCCTTTCAGCAGTAAGAAATTCAGAGCATTTCTGTTGTGCCAGAGAAAGCTCTTTCTCAACTGGGGAATCCGTTGCCCGCTGTGGCAGGGATTTTGTGTGTAAGTGTGTACATACGCCTGCATGCATGTAGAGAAGGGAATTGGCACTTTAGCTGTTAAATCTCCTTTCCCATGGAGGAATTCTGTGGCATCGGAGAATTGTTGGGATAAAGGGAAGCAGGGTAAGACCTTACCAATGCTTAAAATAAATAAAATGAATGAATGAATGAATCACAGACTGAATCATCACCCAATTTTTATTTATCAACAATAGGCCAGATCTTATCAGGTGGGTGGGGACAAAAAGGATATGATATGTATAAATAATACTTATATAATGGTCATTTCATTTAAGATTAAAATCCAAGATGCACCATAATCAAAGAAGATAGGATAGTTTAGAGAGGATATCTTGCATGAATTCAATCCCAAATAAAGGCACAAACTTCTTTAAAATGTAACCCTGGTGTTCAACATTTGTCCTTAATGACTATCTTCAAATACAAGTTCTAGCCACCATCTCATTTCCCACCTTTTTATGGCTTTGCAGCTCCAACAGTGTCCAGCTGATTACCAAAGCAAAACCCACTGACAAGATGTCACTGCAGGGATTTGCTCTATTCTGTTGATAGAAGAAAAGGAACATGAAATTTCACACTACTAAGTTAAGAAATGAAGGATGGATCAAAATTTTCTTGATTAAAACAGCCAGCTACTTTTCTTCTGCCTTCTGAAAATATAATGCAGTTGAGCAAAGTCAATTCCTGAAATTTTAGGAATTGTTATCTCTTGTACGATATAACCCCTCTCCATTTATACATTTGTACTTGTATCAATGATCAAGAGAAAAAGAAGCAGAAATAAGAATTTGCCTTTGTGGACTGTACTTCATTCATTACTAAAACTAATTTCTACTTTGATGCAAAATATAACTGAATTAAGTTCCCTTGGATATTTTGCAATCCAAAAGTTGGTGTAACATGCTTTCTTTCTGTACCACAAATCAAAGTTGTCCCAGCATACATAGAATACATTTTTTTAAATCTCCTGTGATTCTTCCTGTGATTCTTCAGTGATTATTTTCCCAGGTATCAGAAAAAGCTGGTGGTGATGTGAAAATGAATACTTACCCTGATGCATCCTAAATCAGCATGAGTCTTTTTGCAGTCATATCGCACTGCTGGCTCATATATTATTTGCAATCAGCTATTGTTTATTTCAATATCTTTTCCACAAGTATTATTGACAAGCCATGAGTTTCAAGAAAGTTTGACAGTCTGCTTTAGAATGTACTGAGGGATCACTGTCAGGTCTACAGATCAATCAATGTTGATCTGTAGTTTCCTGGATCATTGTTCTCTCCTCAGCTCCCAACCTTTGCATTTGAAGGTATGGACATTTACATGCCCCAAGTCATCTGCAGCTTTTTCTTAGAGTTTCAGCAAGTTCTGTATTGGTAGTCTTTGACTTACAACCACAAATGAGCCCAGAATTGATGTTGCTAAGTAAAAAAAATTGTTAAGTGAGTTTTGTCCCATTTTATTTTTCACTTTTATAACATTTTATTAGATTACAGAATAAAATACAAAAGTACAAAAGTAAAAAGTTGGACACAATGGGGAGGGGAAGGGAAAAGAAAAGTGAGGGGAGGGAGAAAAAAAGGCATTGACTTCTGACTCCTTCTGTTGCAGTAGAATAAAGCATTAACACTGAACCTCAACTGTTTACTTTTCCATACTAGTATAAACTAGCCATTTCCATAACAACAAATCAATCTAATCAATAAAACCCAAAATCAAACTTTCTTTTTTTTCCACCTCAAGCACAAAGTCCAGAAGCGGTCTCCATGTAGAAAGAGAAAACATTATTTTCTTTGATCAAAACAGTCAATTTAACCATCTCGGCAATTCCATCAGCTTCTGTAGTCATTCCTCCATGGTGGGAATCAAAATGTCCTTCCATTTTGGTGCATACAGTAGTCTTGCTGCTGTCAACACATATAAGATCAAAGTTCCAAAAAAATTTTCCAAGTCTTTTTCCATTATGCTAAAAAAAAAGTTTCTGGTTTCACCTTTATCAATTTTTATATACTGTTGTTGCTCTCTAGCCCCATCTAGTGGCCAGAGAGACAAAATACGAAGTATATTGCTTGAAGCTGACACAACCCATTTTATCCATCAGCCTGAACTCTCAAATCAAGCGCACACTGGGAAGCCAGACTCCATTTCCTTAGCACTCGGAGAAGGCAGAAATGCAAAGAAGAATCCATCTTGATCTGTGACACATGGTCATCCAAGTACAAACCCACATTCCACACACAGAACATCGCTGGTGAGATTTAAATTGCTTGCATTTATTAATTGTTATGTTCAGCAGTAACTTAACAATGTCCATCTTGTATTTGGTTCTCATTGTATGTACCCCTATTTTCCCCAGTTTCACAATATCCTGTTTTTTCAATAAAGCATTCAAATCTACACACATGGTCAGTTTTATTGGAGGATATGTGAGTTTAGCTGCATGTCGAGCTACCCACAGGCTAAAGTGTAGTGAGGACAGAACAGTGAAACAGCAGCTATCCAGCAAGTGAGATCCAGAGTAAGTCTATACAGAGAGCTGCTATTCTGCCAACACAGCTGCCTGCATATGGCCATACAGCAGCTTCTAGACAATCAAGCACCTTCAGAAGACACGTGTCACCGAGCCAGGCATACAAGACAAGGCTTCAAGTATCTAATTCTTCCAAACAGTCATCAGCCAGTAGTGCACTTATTGCCAGTGTAAAGGGGCTGAAGCAGCAAAAGTACATGGTCTATTCTGATTGGCTATTAGCCTGGGTCTGTGTTCATTGGACTTGGA
>BHFT01004382.1:0-14226 GCA_004320025.1 Laticauda laticaudata
GAAGTATCCCTCTAGGTACTTTTAGATTCAGGGTACCTTGCTTAGATGTTCTCTGTTGTTTAGCCCGGTCTGTCCTGTTTTCTTCTTTGTCTTCCTCCTGCACAATCTTATCCAGTTGGATTCTTCTTTGAGGTGGCCATTTCTGACTACATATATATGAAATATATCAAACTGAAATGGCTGTGAAAGTCTGACTCACAGACGAACACAATACAGAAGCCTGATGGTGATAGATGAGATTCTGCCAAAACGTTGCTACAACTTTAAAAGCACAACTATAATGACGTGGGAAAATACCCGAACAAGCTGACTACATACATACATATGTGTGTGTGTGTAGGTCTAGGTGTGTTCGGGTCTTTTCCCATGTAAGATTAAGAGTATCTTGGCAACTTTTCGGCGAGGTCCCACTCGCCATCCTCAGGCTGGTGCTTTCGGCTTCGTGCCAGTTTAAGCAGTGTGTGATTGGAGCTGCCGTCTCTATATACTGGTGGTGGAGGCTGGTGTGCTGGGCTGGTTGGCTGCGCTGCTGCCTCTTGATTGGTTGATGGAGTTGATGTTGGTATAATGGGCTGTGTGATGGCCTTGTGAGTTTTGTTATGGAAATATCCTGGATCTTGTGCTGTAATCTCCTGGGTCATTTGTTTTGTAGTGATCTTTTTTCCGTTAGCCTCTAGTGTTTTAACAACTTGGGTAATGGGTTGTGTGATGGGCTTGCAAGTTCTTTTGTTGTGGTATCCTGGGTCCTGCACTGTAATCTCCTGGGTCGTTTGTGTTTTGATCTCTTTTCCATTAGCCTCCTGTGTAGTAACGGCTTGGGTAATGTGTTGTGTGATGACCTTGTGAGATTTATTGCTGTGGTATCCTGGGTCTTGTGCTGTGATATCCTGGGTCATTTGCTGTGTTGCAACTTCTTGAGTTCTTGTGGTGTAATTTCCTGAGTTTTCTGATGTGTTGTCCTGAGCGGGTGGCTGTGATGTAGCATCCTGGGTTTTAGTCTGGCTTTGAATGTCTGGGTTTAGTCTGGGTTTTAGTCTGGCTTTAGCCAGAGGCCTCACTTGGCAGGGCTAAGCTCAGAGGAGGAGGGCACAGGCTGTTGCCTTGCCTCCCTGTCCATGGATGGGTGGGCGCTATCACTGCCTCAGGCGGCCTCTCCTGGTGGCCCCTTCAGGTTCAGGCTGGAGAGACTTGGGAAGGAAGCCAAGCTCGGGGCAGCCCGGCTCTTTCACTTGGCAGGCAGGCGCGCACCCACAGCTCGCTCTGCCCAGCCCTCATGGTTCTGGCACAGCTCTGGCGGGATGAGCGGAGGGCCCAGCGGGGAGGTGCTCATTGCCTTGGCAAGAGCTCTGCCACCAGGCAGGAGGGCCTGCCTGTCAGCTGCACTGGGCACCCCAGGCGAAGCTCTTCACGCTCTGCTCAGCACCAGGTAGGGATGGCGGCTGGGCGCTTCTCCCAGAGTAGGCCGATCCTGCACTGCAGCCCCAGGGGATTTGCCTCACCACGTGGGGTTGGGCTGCCCTCTCGTGCAGAGGAGGCTTTGTTGTACCGGTAGTAGGGTGTCATTTTTCAAAGAATTGGCCTTCGAAGGCAAAGGGAAGGAGGCGACAGGAGCACCTGAAGCCAAGTGTCTCTGCTGGGCTCTGGTTGCAGGGAGGAGCCCTGGCTGGCCACGCGTGGCTGCGCCAAACACCGCGGCATTGCTCTAAATGCTGCGGCAGCATAGGGAGAAGGGAAAACAATGGTGGCGGAAGGTCTCACGATACAAAGTTCCCCACCAACACTGAGGTCAACATCCAAGCCGTTGCCGCCGGCCCGCCCAAGGATGCAAGGAGGAGGAATTAAGTCACCCCTGAAAAGACGGTCTAGCCATTTTTGGGGGGGGGTGGTCAAAAAAAAATAAGGCCCAGCTTTATTTTGTGAGAAATGCGGTACTTCAGCAAATGGAAGTAAATCAGCCCATTCTCACTGTTGATAAGATGTATATGATCTCAAATACCTTTCAATCATTGAATTAGCTCTTTCAGCAGCGCCATTGGTGCTGGGATGGTATGCAGAGCTAAGATCTTGACAGCATCCTAAAAGGCGTACAAACCCTCTCCAAAATCGTGCTGTAAATTGCACACCTCTATCCGAAATTATCCTCCTATATGTGCCATGTAATCTATATACATGTTTTATAAACAGGTTGGCTAATTTTGTTGCCAAAGGTAATCCTTTTTATGGTATAAAGTGAGCTTTTTTGAAAACAAGTCTATAATAGTCCAGATTACTGTATATCCGTTACCGCTGTGCAACTCCACAATAAAGTCCATGGCTATATCTTGCCACGGCTGGTTTGGATCCAATACAGTTTATAATAGTCCTAAAGGTTTTCCTACTCGATGTTTCCTAGTAGCACAGATGTGGCATTCTTTAAGGTACTGTTCAATGTCTGATCTCATATGTGGCCACCAAGTGTTTTTAAAAATCCAAAGTGTCCAGCCTGCCTTACCTCATGACATTGGGATAATATCTTTTTCCTTCAATTTGATGGAACATATATTTTATCCCCTTTTCAATGCAATCCATCTTTATGTAAACAGGCACTATTATTTGTTTTTATCCATACATCCATTTTTGTAGCCTCTTGTAATTCCTTTCTGGTTATCTCTTTCATGGTCAGCATCTGAATTTATTCGGTTGACAGTCCTAAAGAGATAATGGGCTGAATAACTTCGTCTCTAGACACATTGTATTGAGGTAGTCTAGATAGTGCATCCGCCATGAAGTTTTTACCTCCCGGAACATGTTGCAACTGGTAATCAAAACATTTAAAATACAAAGCCCATCTTACTTGTTTAGGGGATAGTTTTCTCGGTTTCTGTAATGATTGTAAATTTTTATGATCCGTCCAAACTTTGAATTTTTCTTTCAACCCTTCTAATAGATGTCTCCGTGTACTAAGTGCCCATTTTACAGTGAAAGCCTCCTTTTCCCAAATAGCCCACCTGCGTTCTGTGATTGTAAATTTCTGTGATGTATATGCACATGGCTGTAATTGTCCATCAATGTTATGTTGTAAGAGGACAATCCCCACAGCCACATCANGACAGCCCCCACAGCCACATCACTTGCATCAGCTTGTACTACAAAACTTTTAGTTGTATCAGGATGTTTTAAAATGGCCTCTTAAGCAAATAAAGCTTTCAGGTCGTCAAACGCTTGCTGACACTCCTGTGACCATACAATGGGTTGACTAGCTCTGGATTTTGGTGCTTGATGTTTAGTTTTTAACAATTCTGTTAGTGGTAAAGCAATTTGCGCAAATTTAGGAATAAACTGCCGGTAAAAGTTCGCAAATCCTAAACTTTGTAATTGCTTTCATGTTTTTGGCTCTTTCCTATCAACTACGGCTCTGACTTTATTGGGATCCATTTCTATTTCTTTATTGGATATTCTGTATCCCAAATAATCCAACAATGTACAGTGAAACTCGCACTTCGAAAGTTTCACATATAACTTGGCGTCAAGTAATTTTTTCAGAACTTTCCTCAGTAAAGCCACATGTTCCTCCATTGTTTTGGTATAAATTAAAATATCATCTAAATATATGAAAATGCCACGATATAAATGTTCTTGTAATACTTCATTTATAAGTTGCATTAAGACAGCGGGTGCCCCTTGCAACCCAAATGGCATAACATTAAAACTGAAAACTTCCAAGGGGGCAATTAAAAGTAGTTTTCCATTGATCCTCCTCTCGTATTCGAACTCGATAGTAGGCTTCTTGTAACGTTGCTAACAAATCGTTGATCAGTGGTAAAGGATATACATTGTCTATACAAATAGCGTTGAGCCCACAGAAATCAACACAAAGACGTAATCCACCATTTTTTTTCTCACGAAGTAAAACAGGGGCAGCTATATGTGATTTCTCGGGCTGAATAAATCCAAACGCCAAAATTTTATGTATATATTGTGTCATTTCCTCCATCTCTTTTGGAGTCATGGCATACATTCTTGGTTTTGGAAATTTTGCTCCACGAATTAAATCAATTGCGCAATCAGTTGTTCTGTGTGGTGGTAATGTTTCACAGTTCTTTTCGCTACACATCTGCTAGGTCTTTATATTCCTCTGGATAACGTAGTTCTTCAGAATCTATAGTTGTTACAACTTCCCTATTATTTAGATATGGAGGGGACATAGGGCCAACTGCAATTCGTAACTTCCTAAAATCGTCTTCCCACCATATCATGGGCTTCCATTTGTCTAACCATACTAGACCTAAAATTAGTGCGTCCCTCATCTGTGGTACTACAATAAATCATAAAGACTCCCAATGACTCCCTATCTCTAGTTTGATAGGGGTTGTCATTGTTGTAGCAGGACTCCCATCTAATAATGAACCATCCACTTGTTCAAAATGCATAGGTTTGGGCAGTTCTTCCACTGCTAACTGTAATTAATCGACCACTTTTTTACTAATTAAACATCTAGTATATCCGGTGTCGATAAATGCTCCATACTGACCCCTCAATTTGCTTGTTAGATTTTCCAATACTGGTATAACAAATGGTTGCACAGGATTACTCACCAAATCATCCTCATCTGGACTGGCATCTCCACTATTGTATAACCCCGAGACTACCTTGGGTAGTTAGGACAGAGGTAACTCCCTTGTTTCGTCCCACGGGGCATGATACCACCTGGTAAATTACTACTTGTGGCACTAGGAATGCAAGCCACCTGTTTTCTACTATCTAGTTCTATAGATGGACACTCTATTGCCCTATGTGCCAGACCTTGGCATCGGAAACACCTTATGGGCCCCATTCCCCTACCAATCCTTTTAGTCTCCTCCCCACCTTACCCCGTGCTGCTACTACTATTGTTTGTCTTTTGGGCCCTCCAAACATAGGACAGAACTCCCTCAGTCCCACATCCAACTCCACAACTGTGTTTACCATTCGTCCAGTTTCTGGGGAACCCTCCTATAAAGACAAGCCTGCCTCAATCCTCTATCTAAACCAGATCTAAATTCTCTAATAAATAGTCTTTCTGGCCAGGTGTGCAACCTAGCTGCTAATTTCTGAAATTCTCTGACATATTCCATAGCAAGCCTCCCATCCTGCTTCAGTGACATTAATGCTTCTTCATATTGATGTATCCTTGACCTATCTTCAAATTGCTTATCGGTTCTCAATGGTCTATTATAGTTGTGATTACTACAGTGTTGGTGATGCTGCTGTTGGTGATGCTGCTGATTGGGCTGCAGAGTTGCATAGTGTGCATGCTATTATTCCAGACTCCTTGCGGAGGAAGGAATAAACAAAAGTTTCTCATTTATGAAATACTGAAGCCGAAGAGTATCTTATTTTCTCCCTGCATTTGTGCCAAAGAGTAGTTCAGAGGAAGTTGGATCTAACCCGAGTTCTGGGATTAAAATATTTTATAATGATTTTCCCACATTACCCTTCATTACCCCTGATTACCCTTATTAACCCATGATTACTGTTTTTAATGATAATTATTTCATATGAACTCAACCACATGAATCGTGGTTAATGCATAGAGTTTCACCTCAAAGCATTTTACATAGACCGCGCCTATAATAATGATACAGAGTTTATTTTTTTATTTTGAAAATTTTTTATTGATTTTTAGAAACAAACATAGACAAACACAACACAGAACATGAAAACATAAAAACTCTTTTCTGAAAGCAGACTGATCCCGGGTTACATCTCTTGTAGACACCATTCAAATTCATGTCATTTTTATAATACAGTCCATATCTTATTCCATTCTACATTTTCTATATGGCTTCTCCCTCTTTTAACTTTCTTAATTTTATTTTTATTTGTTTCATCTCAAATCAGATCATTATATTTATTTCTTTGTCTATTCTATTTCAGCCTTTTCTCTTAAACAAAATTCCTCCTGTAGTCACTAATTGGAGTATGACGCCTTTATATCTTTCCCTAAAATTATAACTCTTAATATAGAGAATAATTCCATTCGGATTCTGCCGTGAGTACATTAAAGCTAGACACTACATTTTAAAAAGAAAAAAAAAAGTAATAATATTATATAATTAAAACAACGATCATACCAATTCAATTCTATCATTAATGTTAATATTCATTTAAGTTTTAAAATTTACACATTACTTTCAAATAGGTATCATGCTTCTATGGGAATGCTTGTAAACTTTCATGATTAATTCCCCCTCGCTCACTTGCATTTTAAAACTTATGTCATTAAATGTTCCATTCCTTTCTAAATTAATTCTCTCATTTAATCATTCCATTTATTTTATTCAGAAATGTTTCACTAAATTATATGTTGTTTCAATTTTCTAATATTATTTCTAAATACAAATATAACAATACAATCATATGTACCTTTGCAGAATCCTTTTTTCAATTAAATTTTACCCATTATCTCTAAATAAGTCCTGTTTCTTTACATCTCGCTTCACATCCTTGTAGCTTCTCTTCTCTTCCCTCTTTCTTTGCTGCTTCTCTCTGCCCTTTTACACCCTTGTCTCTCTGCTCAATTTCCTTTTCTGTATTCCCTTTTTACTGTTACTTTCTCACGTTATGTCTACTTTTCACCTTATTTTTCTCTTTTTGGTCTCAAATTTCTCCATTCTCTTTCCCCTCTTTCCCCTTTCTTCCCCAAGTAAAGTTACTTGTTCATTAAAGATGGCTTCTTCTTTGTCCCAATCTTCTTGTTACGTCGTCTTTTCTTGTAGTTTTCATGGTAAAGATCGCCATTTCTAAGAATGAAAAATGGAACCAAGAAGCCCTTCCCTTCTTGTTCCTCTTCTTTATATTTTTTAATTTCTATTTTCAGTTTGTCACAAGTGATTGCCATTGTAGAGTTTTTTTTCTTCTTTTAAAACAACCACCAAGTGTTTTTAATCCTTCCAATATAATTCCAAAAGTCCCAAAGTCACCAAACAATAATACACACAAGCTGTTTCTTTTTACACTTTCTTCCTTTTTTCACTTTCTCTTCCTGGGGTTAGTATTTAGTACAAAGTTCCAGTTAATGTATCTTTTAGCAGTCCTGTTAAAATTTAACTTAAAGCCCATGTCCCACTGCACCAATGGATGCAAAGGGATGTAAAACTTTTTAAAAAGCTTGCCATCCGTTGGAAAATGCTATGCATCCGTTGTTACTCATTGCATACGTGTTTATACGCTCTATCCGTCAAGCATCCGTCCACTGTATTTCATCCGTTGCAGAAGTTTTGAGCTGCACAAAATTTTGAATGGATGAACTTGCCGCTGTTGTAAGATGTAAATCCATGACATCTGAGTAACAAACGCTCTATGTCCATTTATCTATCGTTAAACGTCTGCTGTATCCTCTCTGCATCCTCTGGGCATCCCTGAACTCACATCCGCTAGCTGAAAACGAAGAGGGAGGAAACAAAAGGTACATGGAACGTCTACACAGCGTTAGTAGCACGGGAATAGAAAGGATGCACAGTGAACGGTTTGCATCCGATATAATCCGCTAGGCTTCCTATGAACATCCGTTAACATCCCCGTACAAACTACCCACGTCCGTTCTTTTCTGTTCTTTCCATTCTGTTTATGCAAATTTTCGCCACTTTTTTGGAGTGCATGACAACGGATGAAGCCATCCCGAAATTTTGCTCATCCGCTGTGTCCTTTATGCATACGTTTTGCGTCCGTCGCCAGTGGGACAGGGCCTTTAGATTCTTCAGATTCAGGCTATCTCCTACTTCCAAATGCTGTTCTTTTTCTCTTCCTCTCTCTTCCCACTTAGAGCAAAAGAAAATTTTATTTCTCTTTTTTTTTTTTGCCTTTTATATTCGGAAATCTTTATTATCCCCTTGCATTAAATTTTCCAGTTTAAATACTGTTGATGCCAAAGCAGATTTTTCCGATTTCTATTCATCTCTGTCTCACTGTCACGCGAAAGGAAGGAGAGTGAAAAAAAAACAACTTCCCTTTTCACTTTCATTCCTGCTTTCGAGTCTTCTTTGGGAGCAATGTATCTTTTTTTTTTTTAAGTTAAGTTCAAGGATGCTTAATTTTTTTCTTTATCTCGGTCATCACTTTCACTTCAGCACTTTCTTCCTCCTGCACATTCTTTTCTGGATGAGGGCTTCTTTGAGGCAGCCATTTCCAACCGCCACTCTACCGCCTTTGGGAAAGGAAGTTTAGTCAGCTGGGGAGGAAAGATGCGGCTTTCCTCGACCCTGCTGGAGTCTCCCCCATCTTCACCAACCTCTACAGGGTGACTTAGCCCCGAAGCCAGCTGGCTTGGTGCACTCTGGTGGCGAGCCCAGGCAGAAACCGTGCACGATCGCGGATTCCTGTCTGTCGCCGAAGCCCTGGAAACCGGAAGTTCTGATACAGAGTTTATTCTGATGAAGAGGAATGCTATCCTTCAGGTTGCTGTGGCTTTGATGCAAACACGTGTGTTGCGTAGTTGTGACAGTAATGATAAATAAACAAACTATAATTCACTTTCCATATTGTCTGTATCACTCACAAGATCCAACCAAATGAACTTCATTATGGCTAACCAAAAGAAGAAAAGAAACCCACCAACATTATCTTGGTAAGGCTTATCCCAGATCTGAACAGGAACATCTATCTCATGTTGTAGATGTGATTCTAGAGTGAAAGCTGACATTTGCTACTGGCCACTGTTTGAAAGTGTAGCAGAGGCTGCCCTGCACTCCAGCTTTGTAACTTTACCATTTACCTTCTTAATACTTGCTACTTCCTCATGTTGGTATCTGGTTAACCCTGGTTTGTGGAATAAATAATTCCTTCCATAGCCATATCTTGAAGCAGCTGCTTGGACAATATTCAGAATGGTGTGCAGTGTCATTTTTTTATGTATGCAATATGCACATAATGCATATATAGTATTTATCAGTGGGGTGGAAGAATCTAAGGAGAGGTGAAAATTGATTATAGCAATAGCATTTACTTATATACCGCTTTACAGCCCTCTCTAAGCAATTTACGTCAGCATATTGCACCCAACAATTTGGGTCTCCATTTTACCCACCTTGAAAGGATGGAAGGCTGAGTCAACCTTGAACCTGGTGAGATTTGAACTGCCAAATTGCAGGCAGCCGGCAAGCAGCAGAAGTAGCTTGCAGTACAGCACTCTAACCATTGTGCTACCATGGCTCATTGTCTCGGAAAGGTGTCTGAAACTGAAACAAAGCATCAGAAAGTTATAGAATTAGAAGGGGCCACAAGTACAGGTAGCCCCAAATATCTGTTGTTCAGTGAGACATTTGTTAAGTGACTTTTGCCTCATTTTATGACATTTCTTGACACAGTTGTTAAGTGAGTCACTGCAGTTGTTAAAGTAGTAACATGGTTGTTAAATGAATCTGGCTTTCCCATTGACTTGGCTCATCAGAAGATCATAAAAGAGGATCACATGACCTCAAGACACACTGCCATAAATGTGAAGCAGTTGCCAAGCATCCAAATTTTGATCATGTGACTATCGGGATGCTGCAACAGTTGTAAGGATGAAAAAATGGTCATAAATCACTTTTTTCAGTGTTGTTGTAACTTTAAATGGTCACTAAATGAATGGTTGTAAGTTGAGGACAATCTGTAAGGTCTAGTCCTGGGATGGCGAACCTATGCAACACGTGTCAGAGGTGGCACGCAAAGCCTCAGCTGCTCTTCTGGTTTCTGGCATATGCATGCACGCCAGTCAGCTGGTCTTTGGTTTCCAGCCCTCCGGCACACGCGTGTTCCAGGTTGGGCACTTGGTGCCACAAAGATTCACCATCACTGGTCTAGCCTATCCTTGCACAATAAGTTGGCAGTAAAACCATTTAAGGCTTTAATGAGAGGTAGCCATTCAGCCTCTTCTAAAAAGCTTCAAAGCTGAGTGAATGAACCCATAACTTTTTGAGGTAGATTTTCCCCATTGTAAAAATCGGTAAGTTTTTCATTATGGTAAATGAATTCTAGGGAGCAACAACCTATACTCCTTACTCCCAATCCCTGAGTTTATTGCCTTGTTGTGCAGTTTCCTTTTCTTTTTATATATTTGAACATCTCTATTATGTTCTCATGTTTCAATCTTCTTTTCTCCAGGAGGGAATCACATCTAATTTTTTCCTACGCACACACACACAAACATATAAACATATATATGTTTAATTGCTCCCTGAACTCTGAATCCTCATGGTTATTAAAGATTTATGCAAGATAATTCAATATATATAACACTACAAAATATGTTTTATTTTCACATTCGGTCATTAATAATTTACTATTGGATCTTCAGCTGGTGTGAATTATTGATGTCAGTAGAACGGCAGTGATTCACACCAGCAGATTAATTAGATGTTAATGCTACAGGGGTGTATGGGCATGCACACATGAGCAAAGACACTCCCATACATACACACACACACACACACACACACACACACACACACGGGTTTCAATCATAGAAGCTGTATTAATCTATATTGATGGAGATCAGTCCCTAAAGTTGCTTCCCATTTTTAAAACAATGTTATAAATAAAAGTTTAGCATGTGAATAAGCAACTAAAGGTGTCACGTTCAGGACGAAGAGATCACATATCAAAGAAGCCATTTCTTAGGGCAAAGTCCTCTTTTATTTGATCCAGAGGATGTGGTTTAACTTCAGAGCAAATTCAGTGCATTTTTCTGCTATTTTTCACCACTATAAATAGCTGGTCCCAACACCACCATCCCCAGGATAGATAGCCAACCTATCTATCTAGTGGCAAAGCACAGGAAGCAGTCTTGGGAGCAGAACTGTGAAGCAGCTACTCTGATCAAGCAGTATTTTTAATTCCCCTAGCTATAGATCACTCAGCAGCAATTTGAAAATCATTTAATTATTATTACATATCATAGTGGCTATTTCAGATTCTATAAATGTGAACATAAATATCTATTTCACCCCCTCTCTCTCTTTCCTTAACTTTGATAAAAGCTAGTTGAAAAATCCAATGTGTATGATTAAAGACATATATTCTGATGATTCATTGAGTCAACACACACATATAATGTGTGTGTATGTGTATGTGCATGTATGTATGTATGTATAAATATGCACACACACACACACATTACAGGAATCTATGGGTACATACATATTTATTTATTCATTTTTATCTCGACTTTTTATTTTTATGAATAACTCAAGCCAGTGAAGATACTTAATACTCCTTCCTCCTCCTATTTTCTCCACAACAACTCTGTGAAGTGTGTTGGATTGAGATGAGAGGGGGGGAGGGAGGGAGAGAAGACCAAAGTCACCCAGTTGACTTTCATGGCTAAGGTGGGACTAGAACTCACAGTCTCCTGGTTTCTAACCTGATGCTTAACCACTAGACCAAATTAGCACTATAAGTTCAATGAGCTCAACAGCAACCCAAAGCAATTTCAGGCCATTCGGAAGGTCTTTCTTTTCCATTTACTTTATTGATTGCTGGTGCTAAGAGGATCTGGGTAACTGCACTGATCAAACCAGCTGGTTCCTGATTCATTTCCCAGAGTTTTTTGAAGTTGCATTAGTACCACTGGAGGTCTGTCGAATAGGAGAATAAGGAGAGGCCTCACTCAGTGCAGTTCTCTTCAGGGCTAGGCAGCTGCAAAAAATTAAAAAATGAGCTGTCATTTTATACCGTGCTGCACCCTTGGCCTATCAGTCTTCCAACATCACTGACATTGGGAAGAGAATAAAAAATGGATCCCTCACAAGCCAGCCAAGCACACATCCCAGAATAGGGTAGAAAAGAGAAGAAAATATCTCAGAGACCTACCCGCTTTCTGCATGGATGAATTTCTTTCGTAGCTGTTTTCCTTTTTGCCCAGCACTGAGAAATGCATTAGTAACTTTATAAAAGAGTCCAGCAGTGTGGATTTCAGTTGCACAGCCCCACATTTGTAGAGTTGATACATTTCAACAGTTGACCTGCCTGGAGATTTTGCCCATCTTTTTAAAGTCTTCCAGGGAGAGGAACAAAGTTAAGAATGCAGGTAATCCTCGGCTTACCGCAATTCATTTAGTGACCATTTGAAGTTACAATGGCTGTCAGCCTTCAAGATTTTCTCCCTTTGTTTTGCATCTTTCAGCAGTCATAAGTAACGGGAGGAGGAGGGGGGAATGGTTGTGGGAAGTGAGCTGGAGGTGTTACAAATCAGAGCTGTATAAATTGGGGGGGAGTACATTTAGATTTCTATTCTATGCTATGCGCAGCTGCAACTCTTTATCAAACTATGTCAAGGTCAACGGACAGAAGCCTCATCATCACCTGGAGATGCCCACATGATGATATATACAACTTTTAATTGGCTGAACCAATTGAACTATTGGGGGTGGGAACGTTGCCATTACTTTGTATATGTGATTTATGCGCCCATTTTCTCAGATTCAGAATTCTTTTGTTGCTACCATTTGATTTCCAGTAAAAGATGTATTTTCTCTGATTAAAGGAGTCTAAGTATTTCTTTCTTGGATTTTGAATGGCGCACCAGCTGACAATGGCACTGAAAAAGTGACCTTTTGACCATTTTTCACACTTATAACCATTACGACATCCCCATGCTCACAGGATCAAAATTCAGATGCTTGGCAACTGACTCATATTTATGACGGTTGCAATATCCCGGAATCATGCAGTCCCCTTTTGCAACCTTCTGACAAACAGAATGGGGACAGCCAGATTCACTTAAGAACCATATTACTAACTTAACAACTGCAGTGATTCATTTAACAACTGTAGCAAGAAAGATTGTAAAATAGAGAATAGAATAGAATTCTTTTATTGGTCAAGTATGGTTGGACACACAAGGAATTTGTCTTGGTGCAAATGCTCTCAGTGTACATAAAAGAAAAGATACGTTAGTCAAGAGTCAAGAACCATAAGGGACAACACTTAATGATAGCCATAGGGTACAATAAGCAATCAAATCATACTAGGAAACAGTCAATATAAATTGTAAGGACACAAGCAACAAAGTTACAGTTATACAGTCACAAGTGGGAGGGGATGGGTGATAAGGAGCGATGAGAAGGTTAACAGTAATAGTAGTGCAGACTTTAAAATAGTTGAACAGTGTTGAGGGAATTATTTGTTTAGCAGAGTGATGGTTTTCAGGAAAAACTGTTCTTGTGTCTAGTTGTTCTGATGTGCAGTGCTCTATAGCATCATTTTGAGGATAGGAGTTGAAGCAGTTTATGTCTGGAATGCGAGGGGTCTGTAAATATTTTTACAGCCCTCTTTTTGACTCATGCAGTATACAGGTCCTCTATTGAAGGCAGGTTGGTAGCAATTGTTTCTGGAGGAAGGAAGGAAGGAAGGAAGGAAGGAAGGAAGGAAGGAAGGAAGGAAGGAAGGAAGGAAGGAAGGAAGGAAGGAAGGCAGGCTCTTAAAAAGTCTGTTACTGTATTATGTAATCTAATACGAGTGGTAGGATTCAGCCGATTCACACCAGTTCCGGAGAACCGGTTGTTAACTTTCTGAGCGGTTTGGTGAACTGGTTGTTGGGAAAAAAATCATTAGGAGAGAATCAGTGGTTAAATTATTTGAATCCCACCACTGCATATTACATGATTGAATGTGTGGGTAGCTTGTTGAGAACTTGTGCTTCAAAGCTCTGCTTAACAGGGAAAAAAAAGGAGGTATCTAAATAATGCCTAAAACCTGCCTTGGATATGACAGTGTGGTTCAAGTTTTATATGGGCTTGTCTACTCCTCACATCCAGACCCACAGAGGGTAAAAAAGAGACCAGAGAAGTGAGGGTTTACTGACAGTTCTGTACAATGATAGAAGGAATAGTCATAATCCAAAGGTGCTTTCTTTCAAAAGGAAACTGGAGTTTCTTGTTTTTCTTGAAGATGTTTTGCTTCTCATCTGAGAAGCTTCATCAGTTCTGACTGAATGATGGGGAATGGAAGGATTTATATTCCTTGCAGTCATCTGGTCATTAGCAGTCTTTCTGAGAGTTGTTGAGACCAGTTGGAGATTTATCTATGATCTCAGGGTCACCTGAATTCTTTTTTTTTGAAAAATTTTTATTGATTTTTTGAAACAAACATAGACAAACACAACACAGAACATGAAAACATAAAACCTCTTTTCTGAAAGCAGACTGATCCCAGGTTACATCTCTTTGTACAGACACCAATTCAAATTCATGCTCATTTTTATATACCAGTCCATATCTTATTGCCATT
>BHFT01004383.1:0-28199 GCA_004320025.1 Laticauda laticaudata
TAAAATAGAATTAAGAGAGTGAAAAGAGGGGAGAAGCTATATAGAAAATGTAAAATGGTAAATAAGATATGGAATGCGATATAAAAGCATGAAATTGAATTTATGTCTGTACAAAAAGATGTAACCCAGGATCAAACTGCTTTTCTAAAAGATGTTTTATGTTCTTTATGTTTTGTGTTTTGTTTGTATGTTTGCTTTTTAAAATTAATAAAATTCTTTCAAAAAAAAATATAAGAAACTGTATTCTGAACAGTGTGAATTCAAGCTGCACTTCTGATGAATTATTTCCGTGCAACTAATTAGCATTCTGGAACAGGACTCACATTTGAAGAGTAATTCTGCTTCCCAAGTTATCCATTCATTGAATGGTTCAAATTCAAAATGATTATATTATCACATTATTTAGGGTTGGTGGCTTTTATGTGTTTTTATTTTCATATTCCTTTCTGAGCTATTTATTAATGTTTTCCCCATTGTTACTGCTGTGTTGTTTTAAAGCATCTTGGAATAATTATAATTTATTAGATTGATAAGGCTGCCAAATCAAAGAAACTCATGGTAGTTTACAATTAAAAATTAAAACAACAGCAACAATAAATCAAGTACAAAAAATAAATTACAGGTGCATCTCTCTGATGATTATAAGATATTTCAGCCCATGCATGTTTAAAAGTCAATTACTAATGGGATCAAACTGATTTCTCAACAAATGTGATCAGAAGGTACCAACCGTGACAAAGAAGGCAGGAAAATGTGACTACGTCTTCAGTTACTGGCTACATTTCAAACATTCAGAATACACCATTTGGAATGAATTTGTGTATTTTAAGTGACTATGAATCACTTAAAGCAGTTTGAGAATGGGGAGAGATTAAGTACACACTTGCAATACAATTGCAGCTACAGTAATAAAAAGAAGTTTCGACTGGTCATCAAGATGAATTCAAGAGCTAATTCACATATTAGATGGGAAAATATTTAAGCAAATACAACATATTAAGATTGTAAAAGTAAAGGCACTTTCAGATGAGGAGTCTTGTGAATGGGAAATTAATGAAGGGAAAGGTTGTTTTTTTTCTTTCTTTTTCTGTTGGATGATACTCACATTCTTAATGAATTCTTATACTTATGATTAGAAGATTTCATAATATGTGAAGAAACATCTGAGGAACAAAACAATCTGAGCAACAAAAGTCAAAAGGAAAGGCAACCTAAGCTTGTGTATGCACGTGCCTCCCGGTTGATTTTCAGCCTGTTTGAGGCCTTTTTTGCCCTCCCAGAGGCTCAAGGAAAGCCTCTGCAGCCTTTGGAAGCCAAAAAATGGGCCCGTTTTGTCACTTCCAGTATTTCCGACTTCTTTCCTGCTGAAGAGAGGACCTTTCTCTTGTCCCTGGTTTCCACCAAGTATGGCTCCAGGGCGTTGCCAAACAGCTTCTCTCCTGCACATGGAGCAGACACCAACGTCTATTTTTGGCGGGAATCAGATTGCTAATTTTGCAGCCAGAGGAGCCTCCCTGCAGCCACTGAGGAGACCATGGCCCTTGAGGCAAAGTTAGCCGAATTTAAAGTAGTGTCTGCCATAAATTCAGCTGCACAATGATCTTATTCAGATCCTGATGTGACCTGAAATCAGTGGTAGGAAATCTATCTTGCAACTGGTGCAGCCATCGCAGAGAAGCTCTTGTAAAAAACGAAGCTGCTGTAGAGGCTCAGACAGCCCAAGCAGCCGCCTTGTGAGTCTGCTCTGACCTCTTGTCCTCCGCCTTGAGGACATCTTCTGGCTCCGTGGGGGTGCCTGATGTAGAGAACAAGATTACCACCAGAACGGACTAGGAGAGCATTGGTCAAGGAGGGGCCCATGTTGTAAAAGCACTGGTCATATGATGAAGGCCAAGGCCCTCCCCAGGGAAGGCACACTGCTCCTTTACTAAATCAAGGAATAACAGAGGGGATGGAAGAACCTCTGTGTGCATCACTGGTTTTGAGAAAAGGGAGTCCCCATAGCTAGAAGAAGCTGCTTGAGGCTCTGGAGACACCTCCTCTGGACTTAATTAAGCTGTGACCAAGGCCTTGTATAGGAGCATTTTGAACAGGGAAGGTTTAAAAACTGCTGCGGAGGGGGGTTGATCAGATCCAAGCCCCTCCTCCTCTGATAAGTTAGGATCCCTGATCTTACCTTGCTCCTCCTCTGACATGGAAGAGTGACTGTGTTCTGAGGGATTTGTGTAATCCCTCTCCTCATGCTTGCCCCAATCAGATTGGGTAGGTGGACAACTGAACTGTTGTTGCCTGGGAAAAACCCTCTGAGATTGGACCCCTTGCGAGCAAGCAGGGAATAGGGACCGACCCCCCAAGCGTCAGAGTATCTGTTGGAATCTCTCAGCTAGGCCCTGTCTGATGGCTACAGAAACCATGTCCCTGATATCATCAGGCCTGCTACCTGTGGGAGGGTCCATTGGCCACAGGCCTGCAGCAGTGGGAGTAAAGGTCAGTTCAGGCCTGGACCTAAGACCACCTTGGATCATCTGACCTAGGGGGTGTGAGGAACCAGGACCCCAGGCAGTCTGCCTGAAGTTGGGCCCAGACCTGCTTAAGTCTTGGGGCAGAAACTCTTCTTCCATCCTTTTTGGGGACCAAGCCTGAAGGTGGCTGGCAGAGCTAGCTTCACCCTCCCCTGCCCTAGCCATAACCTCTGGGCAAAACTGAAATTCTCCTGATTGGGTGGATTGTTGCATCTGGCTCCTCATCTGATCCAGGGTCTTAGCAAACTGTTTTTCTAAAGCAGCATGACTTCGTTTCTCAGCCCTGAGTTCAGATTTAGAAGTCTTCTTGGGGGCTAAAGCCTTGGCCTTGATCTTTGCTGCAGCCTCTCATTTTGCTGAATGGCCTCTTTGTCTCTTCTCTTTCTCACTGGAGCCTGAGAACCCTGTGCTTCTTCTAGGCCTGTGAGGTCTGACTGGGCCATGTTGCTCTCCATTTTTGACAACAAGGCAGATACAAGGGGTGCTGGGAGCTTCCCCTTTAAGAGTGCTGTCTGTTGCATGGACCAGATAAGCAATTCAGCTGTGAGGCTGCTTTTTAGTAGTGGCTGTTCCTCCAACAAAATGGCCAACTGTCACTCAAAATGGCCGACCACCATCCCAAAATGGCCACCCACCACATGCGTTGGCTCCAGGAAGGCTTCATTGCTTCCTTCGCTCCCAGAGTCTCTAGCAGCCCCAAGTGATCAAACAAGCCCTTATCTGCTATCAGCTGAGAGGCGGTGAAACGAAACTCCAAAAATCAGTTGTAGGACGGTCTTTTGTAATGGGATGGGAACTGTGTGGGAGGCTTGCAGAGTGTTTCCTGGGCTCGCAGCTCCCTCAAAGGCAGTGATGAAGCCTTGACGTTGCAGGAGAGAGGATCCCCACTCTCCTCGTGGCACAGCTCAACCAGAGCCTCTGGAGCTATGTTGAAGCATTGAAACTGCTTTTTTTTTTTTATCAAACTGCTTTTTACTACTGAATATTTTTGCTTTTAGCTCTTTCTCCTTTCCAGAGACACTAGCTCTTTAGACTAGAAGTTGAGTCAAAAGCTGGGGAGCCAGCTAGTGGCTGGCTTTTTATATAGTGGCAGACTCAGCTCTATGATGTCAGAGAGAGGAGTCATATGCCATTCATTCCTGGACTCTCAGCGCAGTGTGGATGAGAAAATATCCTTTTTGCATGGAATAAAAGGAAGAAACTGCAAATCAGGTTTCAGTACATTACTTAGAGCATTACCCATTCCTTACCCAAATAATCCCTCACTTAAAAAAAAGAAGAAGCTGGGACCACCTAAAATTATTCAGTGCGTTCTGATCATGGAGGATACTTTCTAGTCATGATAGCACGACTCTATCTTGCAAAAAGCTGACACCAAATGCTATTACACCTACTTTTAAGTGAACTTACACAGGATTATACTGCAAACCTTGCAGATCTGTAAGGTACACTGAATTGTGTATATGGTCCTGGGGTAGAAGAATGGCGTTCATATTAGAACTCAGTTATTAGGGACAGGTTTAATATCAGTACTGCAATAATACATCTAAATAATGTTGTTAATTCTACTGACAAGACTATAAAAATTAGAACAATATAAATGGCACCAATATAAGCGGAGGAATCTGTACCATCCTACAAAGCTGCAGTGAAAACCGTCATCCATTTATCAGCTTCTGTGCTGTTCCCCTTGAGAGTAAAACAAAGCAGATCAATAGTAAATATGGTGAAGGGACTGTTAGTCTGCAAGAGCATTTCTGCAATTTGAAAAGAAAATGCAGTCATCTTAGTTCTCTGCTCTTCTCTTGGATGATAATTAAAACATACAAGACAAATCCAATCTGGACAGAATTATAAAAAGCATTCAACCAAAATCAATTCAACTTGTTATGTTGAGCACTGAATGCAAAATGCCATAAAAGCCCAGTAGCAGGAAGAAACTATTTAAAACAGGAAAGGGCTTAACTCCCGCTTCCTTTATACATACATAGTGTTTAACCTGTGACCACAAGTGGCATCAAAATTTCTCGCTGTGAAACAAGTCACTTGTTGAGTCACACCCAATTTTATAATCTTTTTTTGCCAGGGTTGTTAAGCAAATCACTGCAGTTCTTAAGTGAATTATATAATTGTTAAGCAAATATGGTTTCCTCTATTGACTTTGCTTGTCAGAAGGTTGCAAATAAGAGTTTGCATGACCCCAGGATGCTGCAACTGTTGGAAATATACAGTATGCCAGTTGCCAAGTTCCTAAATTTTGACTGCTGGGGTGCTATGATGGCCATAAGTGTGAGGGTCAGTGTAACTCACTTTTTTCAGTTCCAGACCCTGAAATGTTACTATCTATATGAATGGCTGCAAGTCAAGGACTAACTGTATGAATTAGAACAATAGTGGAAAAACTCCAAAAAAAGAGTTTCTAAGAATATCTGTAGACTGAATTCTTCTCCTGGTAGCTCAAAAAGACTTCAGTGTTGTTCAATCATCTGTATCAAAATACATACAAAACTTAATATTAAAACTATTGATGCATAACCGCACATATGTTTGAAAGACTGTGTCAGTTCTTTCCTCTATTAAATACATTTCACGTAAAGGGTATGATGCCATGAATCACCCAGAGCGACTCGGAGCTTGAATCACAGTCGGCATACTTGAGATCCGTTCACTACTTTTCACTTTTCTGAACGTCAGTAGTCACACTGTTACTTGGACTATCACTTGGTTGCTTCAATGAGTCAGTTTTTGACCGTTGTTCTTTTTCTTGTGAGCCAGCAGACTTCGGCATGTGTGGGGAAATGAGGCTGAGGCTGCAAATGGGTGCATGAAGGAATGCTGATGGGAAGCTGCATGAATCATCGGTTCTCCGCAAATTTGGAGGGCCCCGATTGGCTAGACATCCAGTCAAAAATGGTTAGTTTCCACAGCTGAAGCACCAGCATTTGTTGACCTCGCCTTTTTGCACTAAAAACTTTGAACAAGGGATAGGGGGGCTTTTAAAAACTATTTTTGGTAGCGCTAATCATCAAACCTTCTGCTTCTTCTGCTCCATAAAATGTGCTAGGTCAATGAAATGGAACATCTCAGCTGGATTCAACGCTTCCTTCTACTCAGCGAAAGGAAGCACTTTTCAGGCTACAGACTGTAGATCTTTCTTCCCAGCAGGGTAGCCTCTACCTAGCAAATCAGCCGGCCCTGAACAAAGACACAGCAGCATCAAGGGACAGTGGTGCAAGTGGGGGAGATTTAATGAGAGAGACACAGTCAGGCAAAGAAAGCAAGCCCAGTGAGTGGTGCATGGATCCCTGGTGTGAAAAGTGCAGTTGGCTCTGATTTGCAGAAGAGCTGAACTGAGGTGAAGAGGTTGAAGGAGGGATTGTATTTACCAAAGAAAAAACTGAATTGTTTCCTCAATTATTGTGAACTGGTGAGAGGGCGACGTAACGTCCTATATACAGGAGAAACTTAAAAATAAGCAAAAAAATGGGCAGGAGGTAGAAGATGAAGGCAGGCTATGCTCAAACAAAAGTTCTCTGTGCCAATGACTCTGGAAAAATCTTATTCTGCATAGGGATGCCTTGGAAAGAAAAGCCGTTCAGGTCGTACCTTCCTTTTTTTATAGGTGGAGGGAAATGAGAGCTGCAGGAGGTGAGTCCATTATCTGAACAGGCCACCAGGTCCTAAGCATACTTACCTGGGGAGAAAGCACCACAAAATCAATGGGACTCACTATATAGTAAACAAGTATAAGCATCCCTGTGCTTGTAGTTTACCCAGAGGGCTCTACCCAGCTCTTTTCTTTTTGCAAACAAAAAGTAACGATGGCTCAATGCCCTAAAGACCTCTTCCCTGGTTTTCACCCCAACTTATGTAGAGCATGTTAGGGAGGAGGAGGAGACACATGGATGTAAATAAACAGATCTGCACATAGCAGCTGCCCATGCACATTTGCTGGGGAATAAGAGCCATTGAACTGAATGGGGTTTTTGGAGAATATACAGGTGTGTGTTTGTTCTGCCTATATTTCCCAAATTTCTGCGTGGTTGCATGTGTCCCTGTGATTCATGGTATATGACAACACAAATCCACTTTGTGTGAGACAGAAAGATTTGTAAATACAGTATGTATGCACGGGCGTATGTGTATGTATGTAGACACATACACACAGGATCAGTTATTTTTTAAAAAAATAAGGTGCCTTATTTTTAAGTGTGAGAGAGAATGTATGTGTGTATGTAAGAATTTATGTAAATAGTAATTTTATTGGTAATTAATTTTAATTACATATTTTGTATGGCCTTGTCCTTTTTTGGGATGTGGCCTCTGGCTTATGCAGACAGGCAGGCAGATAGTGCACAAATATGTCACAAACACACATCTATTAGTGGGAAAACCCCATGAATTTCAGTAGGAGTTAGACATTTTCCTTGACAAAGCAGGAAACCGAGCAGTACATCTACTACCTTTTCTCTGTCTAAATCTTCTTGGCCTGGGGGCCAAAATCATCTTAAATTCAGTGTCATCTTCCTTTCGTGTAAATATGCCCTTTTACTTTGTCATTTGAAAATTCAGCCATGGTCTTTGGGGACCACAGAATAAATTCCTTTTGCAAAATGGGAATAAAAATCTGAACCTTGGTGTATGTGACTCAATTTGCTGCTTGAACATCTTAAAAGGAATCCATATTTAATGCTGCTAGGTTAATTCCCAAGACTCCAAGGCCTTCCTGGGTATATAGTGGTTTCCAATTACAATCATCTGGATGGTGCAACTGTATTCAGACATCTATCAAAGGGTCGGTCTGATTTTCAGTGTATGTTACTATCAAGCACTGACAGCTAATCCATCCATGTAGAGCCGATGAGAAGGAAGCCATGAGAACATTGACATAAAACCTCAAGTCCTAAAGTTGTGCAAAACTGAATTTGTCCCAGTCCTTGCACACCCAGAATGTGAGATGAATGAAGGAATACAGATTCTCCAACGGAATCTACTTTTAAAAATTAAAAAATATCACTCATTGAATCTTAATATGGAAAGTGACAAAACAAAAGAAAGCCTCAGATAAGTGAGGACTCAAATGAATTGTGAAGAGTCCTGACAAGTGGCTATTGGAAATGGTTAAAGAAATTCAGTGCCAAAGGGGGTGGTGGTGTAATTTCTAATGAATATATTACACACATTGCTTTTTTATTGTATTCAGAAGAATCTCTATCGACAAATATATGTTTGCTACAATATTATTGTAATGTGGCTAGTTAGCCATTGACATGATTACAGTACAAATCTATTATCAAGTTACAAATTTAAGAAGCCCTTGATTAGATCAGACCAAAGGTTTATTCAATCCTGGTTCTGTTCTTATAGGGCAGTGGTCCCCAACCTTTTTTGTACCAGGGACCAGTTTCACGCAGAAACACTTTTTCAAGGACTGGCAAAATNAGTTTCACGCAGAAACACTTTTTCAAGGACTGGCAAAATCAGTTCTTCCCCAATAGTAAAGGGCTTCTTAGCTTTAGCAATGCAGTCCGCAAAGTTAGGCGCGGAAGTTAGTGCGGAAGTTAGGCGAAGGCGGAAGTGGTTGTCTTTCAAAATAAGACACCCGGAAGCAAAAACGTATTTTTATATATATTTTAATCATGATTATTCATTCTTTGCGGCCCGGTACAAAATGATCCATGGACCAATACCGTTCCAGGGCCCGATGGTTGGGGACTCCTGTTATAGGGAACAGTCAAAAGTTCTGGATTAATTCAAATTTTTGTTGGTTTTGTGGCATTACAATATCACCTAGCAAGCTAGGACTAATATTTTATGCAACTTCTGGATATTGCCAATGCCAATGATTAAGATAAAGAGCTTTTGTCCCAGAATAAAGCACTGCACTGCTTTGCAAAAGTCCTCATTATTTTCTCTAATCCATTTTAGGGGTCCAGCACTTAACCTTTAGTTATACATTATATTCCCTCCGTAGATTTTCCACTGGCATCAATATACTGCTTAATAAATATTGTATACATGAGCTGTACAATCTAAGTATTTCATCACTGTGACTTTTAAAAAAAATGTTTTTGCATAATTCATGACTTGATATAGTTTATTTTTCTTAGAAGCAGATGATTCTAATTAATTATGATCTATATTATTTTTATAGACATACATTGAAATTTATTTAACTGTCCTGCTTAGGAATGGGAATTTTGGGCTCAATTGTGGTCATAAATCAAGGACTACCTGCAATATTTACTCTTGATATTTATCATGACATTTTCCCACATTTTGCCAACCCATATAAAAAGAAGGGTATATTATCATAATCTCCAATAATCTCCAATCTCCTTCACCCTTCTCCAAAGCACAAATAACAATCAATAAATAATACAATTAAATATAGTTTATTTGCAGCAGCTCCCTTTCTCTTCGCTTCCAGTATAATTTCATTCAAGGCAAAACTTGACTCATAATAACTTTTTAATGGCCCCACAATTTTCTTGAGTTCTGTTTCTGGTTTGACTTTCTAGTGTAATTTACAGTCCTGGGTTTCCCCTGAATGTCTCCCACCCTAGATACTACTCAGCCCTAATCCTAAATCACCCTAGGCATAAATTAAAAAAAAAAAATCAAGCATGTACTGGTAGATGATTGACATTGCACACATTTTTATGTCTCAGCAGACAGTATATACTCAAGAAAACCACAAAACTGATGCTACAACTATTCATTAGAATAATTTATTTAAAATAGGAACTTTTCAGTGTGTACAGAGGCAAGCAATTCTGTCTTCAAAGTGTTTTTCAGACTAATCACAGTGAGCTAATAAGGTTGTCATAAACTCTTTCCCAGAGCCTCCAAACAACTGAAGCAGCTTCATAGGACAACAGTAAAGTACCATAGTAGTGGAATGTGTTTGTGTATATGTATATCCATAATTACTACCACTGAATAGGCTCCATCATGAATTCAATTTGCATTTGGTTGAACTCATTACAAAATTTCATCCAGCTATAATCCAGATTACATCTATCTTGCTCATTGTCCCCAGCTCAGGTGTTCAAGCACCACCCAAAAGACAAAAGGACTTGGGCCTAATCTTTGTAATAATCTCACCAGAAATATTAGTAAAGCTCTCTATAGTCTATTAGCCTCTGAAAGTAACATTTTAATAAATCTCTCATTTATTTGGAAAAAGAAACCTTCCAACATTTTCTCAGTAGCATTCTGACAAACGAAGAGCTGATAAATCCTCTATTTTTAGATCACCATCCTTAGCTTGGTTGTGGAAATTAAATCTAGAATTAGATCTACTACAGCCCTGCCAAATCTCATGGTTCTGCCGTAAGTCTCATGATTTTTTGTCATGTCTCACGGTCTCACGACAAAGCTCCTCAATCTCATGCCAAATTTAAAACGCTTTTTTTTTCTTCCAAATTTGGGGGTCGGCTTATACGCGCATAAATCTGATTCTCACACAAACGACATGACGCCACTTCTCAGATCACGCAATATCGATATTACCATACAGTCATATATACATACAGCACATTTCTTTTCACTCTGGGTGCCTCCATTTTGCTTTTTCTACCACTGGATATAACACGCTCTGATTGGCTAGTTATTCACGTGACCGTGAATCTCACTATTTTTTATAGAATCTCCAGATTTTTTTTCATGGGTCTCCAGATTTTCCTTTATCAGGGGTTGGCAGGTCTGCTACTACACATGTCAGGACAGTATGGTATTGAAATACCCCAAAATTGTCATGGTGACCATGAAGACCTAAAGTCTCTTGAATATGACAATCTTGATTTATGTGCTAATGTCCCCTATCCTGGAAACCCCCAGGTCTGAGGTAAGTCTAAGGTAATCTCTGGTTAGGAGATGACCAGGCTGAGCCTGAGGGTGGGATCAAACACATCATCAGTTTGAAGTCTCTATGCCCCTGAAAGAGACCTAGGTCTAGCCCCCCCCCGAAGTCAGTTGACTCTTATCTGATGTCAATTTGTCTTGACCATTAATAGACTAGATTATTGTGCATAGGCAGCAAAAAGTATTTTTGAAATGCATTCTGGTTTGTGATTTCTTGCACCTGACACTACCAGTAAGTTAGCTAAAACAGGGAGACTGATGGACAAGTGAGCAGATAATTCACCAGTAAAATTCATATTGCCTAGCACAGTTTAAGCATTCTAGGCATCCAGAGGAAAAGCTGAAAACTATACACATTTCTTATTGGTTCCAACTTTTAAAATCCCCATGCTTCACCACTGATGTGACTAATATGTGTGTTTACTTTTTAAAAAATACATAACTGTTCTCATAGTATTTATTGTTGCAACTCACCTTGAGTCTATTTTCACTTCACATTAACTATTATTATATGTTTTAGTAGCATGGATTTACATATAATACTAATCTACAAACTATGGATTATGTATCACAATGGGCAGGTCTGCATATCATACAAAACCAAAAAATATACACATCTACACTATAATAATGGATTCTTTGCCCATTCATGGTTAGTTCTCTTTTGTTTTTTGATTGTTCTTTCCTGGGAGAGGTGCAGTGCACATTTATTAACTTGAAAATAGCCAGGAAACCACAAGCAAGCCGTATGTTTGCTTCTTGGATTTAGGCAGGGACTAGACCCTCATTATCAACATTGTGCCTCTGGATAGGTTTTATCAGCATCCCATCTATCTGCAACAGTAGTTATGCATCTTTTTCCCAGGGCAGTTACAGCAGGTGTCCCTTTTTTACACGCAGACATGCAAAGTGAGCAAAATTTTTGCTGGGGGAGGATTCAGGTGGGATCAGGTTTTGGTATAAAAGAGTCAACAATATGCTGTTAAGTAAACCAATTGTTCATTCAGAATATGGTACTCTGCCAAAATTCCTCATCAAACATCCTTTATTAGTCAAGCAAAGTATATCATCATTCATTAGGAGGGCTGTTATTATGTCATATCATGGATATCATGAGGCACGTGTCTTGACAAGTCAGCTATCACTCAATAAAACATACAAGGCACTCAGTTTGGGAAATGCTAGAGGAGGAAGAAACTATTCTGGACCTCACAAAATCCTATTAAGGATTATATATGCTCTTGACGAACTACAGTGAAAACCTTAACATGATTTGGATTTTATATCTAATGCACTTTTCTTACAGTGGCTTAATTTGTAACTATGGCCCAGAAACAAATGTGGTCCCTTGTGGAAAACCACACAACCACAACTCATATACTTTCAGATGAGCATCCTGCCTTTTGCATAGAAAAGAAATACAAGGGGGAGAACACTGATGCAGAATTCTTAAGAATTTCAATATTTCTTGGTAGATAAAATAAAATACCTAGCCTTTTTTCTGCAGAAAGAAGCATTATTCTCTCTCTATCTTCCCCACTCTCCAATAATATGTGTATACATTTATACCAGAAAAAACAGCATAGAATTAATTTGATTGCCAAAATGAAACTTTTGAAGATTTCCTAGGATTGCAGTGTCAGAGAGGAGAAAAACTTCAGGCAAGGCAAGGCCAGGCAAGAACAAACTGCTTGACAGTTTTGTAACAACGAACACCTTTTCAATCATCTGTAACTTGAACTGAAAAGAAAATAATCCACTCAATATCAGCCCAATCACAAAGCATCTGCCTCACATATTAAATGAAGGTAACATATGATAGCGAGCTGCTTTTGTTCTACTCTGACAAAAGCTCTCAAATGGTAGCTAGTTTGTTCCATAAAACTACGCAGTTCTAAAAGATGAAATATATATGCTTCATTTATATTGCTCAAACGTGGTGCCAAAGCTGTCATTAAGGGGAAAACTAAATTCTTCAGCATCTATTCAACCAGCAAAACATTCTCAAAAAGATCCCAAGGAAGAATTTTCAGAAAGGTTTGAAATTACCGTATATACTCGCATATAAGCCGATCTCGCATATAAGCCGACCCTTAAAAAACTGCCCCAAAATGAGTAATTTTGCAAAAACTCGCATATAAGCCGACCCCCACTCTCATCCACTCCAAAGGTTCTTGCTGCTTCAAGGTTGGTTGTTTCCTCTGCAGCCTTCACTACTTTGAGTTTAAAAGAAGCAGCATAAGACCTTCTTTTTCTTTTAACATCAGACATGGCTATATTTTAATGAATTTTACTGCGGAATGCTTTACTAAATGCAGAGAAACTGGATACAAAGTTGCATGTGACGATCGCAAACACTACAGCGGTCACGTGACTAACTGAACCAATCAGAGCGTGTTATATCTGGTGGGAGAAAAACCAAAATGGAGGCACCCAAAGTAAAAAGAAATGTGCTGTAAGTATATATCGCTGTATGGTAATATCGATATTGCGTGATCTGAGAAGTGGTGTCATATCGTCATGTCGTTTGTGTCAGAAATCAGATTTATGCGCATATAAGCCGACCCCCAAATTTGAAAAAAAAAAAAAGCGTTCTAAAGTCGGCTTATTTGCGAGTATGTACGGTACTCTTTTTTTTCCAAGTCAGTATCTTCAGATATAGGACTAAATTACAGCGTTGCCCGGTTGACTAGCATAGTCCCAAAATAACTTCTATGTTTAGTTTAGTGCAGGAGCAGGCAAACCTTTTGTGGCAAAAGCCTACAGATTCTTGTTACTCTACTTTTTGTGCAAATACTGCAAAGGATACTTCTGGTATTGACTACAAAAGGGAACAAGATCTGAGTGTTTTGCCTTCTTTTTAAAATAAATGAGGTATTTTAGATTTACTAAAATATGTATTAGGCCTATTGGAGGCTTGACACTACACATTCCGCTGCTTGTTTGTTGCAATGTTTATTGTAATCTGGCAACATTTGCAGATGATAACCTTGAAGGGAGAAGGAGGAAGGGCTTCCTAACAAGCCAGAAATCCCAATTAGGATTAGGGCATTACACTGAACAAAGTGTAGAAGGATGTTCAGTTAAGCTGGCCCCCATGGCAGAAGGAGTCGAGAAAAATGAAGTGATGCTATACTGTATAAACAGACCTGCATATCACAGCCATATTCAAGTCAAAGCTTAATTAATTTGAATGTACATGGGGTGGTATGGGGAGAAAGAGGGAGAAGGGATGACATATCTATTATGATATAATCATTCAGTTGATGCAAATTGTTCGCATTATATTGTCCTCATGTCAAGATTGTTACTGTAACTTGTTTCAGATGCCTGTGTTAACAGATACTAAATTTACTACTTGGGAATTAAAATATAAAAATGGTCAGACCTGTTTTTTAAATGGTCTGATTGCATTTTCTTCTGTTATGTTAGAAAATATTTATTTATTGATTAATCAAATTTACATAGCTGCCCAATTCACACACAGTGACTCCTAGAAGCATTCAATTCATAGTTAATAACCCTATAACCCTAACCCAAAGCCATTTTAATTTTTATTAAGTGGGTGTGTGATTATTTCACTGTGATCAACATTGAATTTTTTCCTACATCTCCATATGCACGTATTAAGTAGCATTGCAGCAGTTTTTCATCTACACAATCATTTTGAGAGACAGTTTGATATAAGGCATCAGGCTAGAAACTGAAAAACAATTAGTTTTAACCTTGCCTTGGGCATGAAGCCAATTAGGTAAACCTGGGCCATTCACTTTCTTCCAGCCCTTGGAAAGAAGCAATGGCAAGCCACTTCTGAAAAACCTTGCCAAGAAAACTGAGAAACTTGTCCAGGCAGTCTCAGAGAATCAGGCATAACTGAATGGAAGTGGAAAAATTTTTTTCCTCAGAGCATTAATGTGCGTTTTTTCATTTAACATTTATTTCTCCTGCATATAATAGTAAAATTATATTTTAAAGTGCATTCAGATGCATTTATTAGGAAGTTGTTCCACTGAGCTGAATGAGATTTGAATACAAAAATAATACCATGTTTCTCCAACAATATAGCCGCCCCATAATAGGAAGAACCAGCATGTTTTCTAGGCATAAAATGAAATTAAGCCCCTCCCCCCAAATTTAGGCCTAGTTTAAAACATGCAAAATTGGGGGGAAGGCGGGGGGAACTTGCCATTAGGAGTCCCGTGGGCAGCTACGCCTCACCCTCAGCTGCTCCTAACAGCCAATCATGGTGGAGCACGGAGGGCTCCCTTACCCCCACCAAGCGCCTTTGCTGCAGACCTGGGTCAGCAGGCAGGAGCATTGGTGTGGATGTCCGGCGGCATTTCAGCCACTTCTCAGGCCTCCGTAACTTCCATGGTTACCACCGGGTGCTGGTGCCTCTCTCACCAGCACCATCTCCAACAACAGCGTCTGAGTCACTCTCGCTTTTCCCCGTCCCGTAACAACAGGGAAAAAAAACATTTTGAGCCACCTGGCAGCGCCGCACACTGCGTTTTGGTTTAATCCGAGTGGCTGGGTAGGTGTGAGAAGAGCCGAGCGAGCATCTCTTTTGCTGCTACTGTTGGTGCTCCAGTCTCGGGCTCTGCAAGTTTGCAAAAGTCCTGGTGCGCAGCCCGTTCTTGCATTCCAAGTGCCCAAGTCGAGCTGCAGCTGTCCCTCTCTCGCCAGCACCGTCTCCAACAACAGCGGCAGCAGTGGTGGGAACCGTGGAAGCGTTTCAGCCACTTCTCAGGTGGGGGAGCCGCCATGCTGCCGCTGTTATTGGAGATGATGCTGGCGAGAAGGACAGCTACAGCTCGGCTTGGGCACTTGGAATGCAGGAATGGGCTGCGCATCGGGACTTTTGCAAACTTGCAGAGCCAAAGGCTGGAGCACCAAGGGTAGCAGCAGCAGAGACGCTCGCTCGGCTCTTTTCACACCCACCAGCCGCTCGGGATTAAACCAAAATGCAGTGCATGGCGCTCCCAGGTACCTCAAAATGTTTTTTTTTCCTGTTGTTTATGGGGACAGGGGAAAAGTGGGAGCGACTCAGACACTGTTGTTAGAGACGGCGCTGGCAAGCAAGGCACCAGCACCAGTGGGAACCGTGAAAGCTACGGAGGCCTGAGAAGCGGCTGAAACGTTGCCAGCAGACATCCTCGCCCACCCACTGACCAGGTTCAGCGCTTGGTGGGGGTAAGGGAGCCTCTGCGTTCCACCATGATTGGCCATTAGGAGTGGCTGGTGGCAAGGCATAGCTGCCGGCGGGGCACTCTGGGCGAGGGTGCACGAGGGGGGGAGAAAGAAATTAATTCATCCGAAAAGACGTCTTAGCCGTTTTTCAAGGGCTCAAAAAAAAAAAAAAAAGACCCACCCTTATTATGTGAGAAACACAGTAAAATCCTAATAATATCCTTATCAGTTAATCCTTTTTATAAAATAGTTCCTTTTATTTATAGATGCTATAAAGTTTTGATATACACTGCTTTTATGTACTTAAAAACTATGACATACTGGATCTTATCTTAAAATTCCATAGAGGTATAAAATTATTATAAAAAAACAACTTCTTCTGAAAATTTTCAAAAAAGACAACATTATATTATTTTTTTCTTGAGAAGCTCCAAATGCTAGTTCAACAAGTTTTTCCCACAACAATAATCCTCAGTGAGCTACTGTGGACTTCAGTCTAGATATTTCTGGTGCCAGAGTAACATCTTAATCACAATACCACATAGTATTATTTTTCTATTTTTAAAAATCTTTCTGACATATTGCTCTTCCATTCATGTTGACCTGTTGGCAGTTGTGATTTCATGTATATATCATCAGTGCAACTATTACTTGATCTTTTGGATAATTTCCCACAAGAATGAATAAAAGATTTATTGACTCGGAGTTAGGAGAAATTTTAAAAAATGCATATACTTCATAGCACGGCCCATTGTACCTGCATCTTCCAGTTCAAAGTATGTAATCCAAAGTACACAATCCAGTGAACTAGAGTTTGATGAAGTTAGTATTTGGATAGCAAATGTAGGAGAAGAAATGGCAGAGGCTGTTGAGAGGAGGGTACAGTCAAAAGAAAAATCAGCCTAGAATCTCTCAGTTGCCACAAACGAATTAAGTCCAACCCCTCTTGAATTCTCTTAACTCTTCTTATTTAGCTCCAAAATAATGCTAATCATCAGTTGACTAGAATCCTATTTAATTGGAACTTAACACATGGCACTAGTCTTTCGTACCTGTCAGAAAAGCAATAGGACACCCACCTACCCCTGAAATAAATAAACAACTTTGGTAGACAGAGAATTTGAAACAGCAAAGCCCTTTGCTATTTCATGAAATGTTCATGAAATTACCAAGAATCAAAAGAACATATTAAAGCACGTGGCCACAATTTAATTTCCACTGCTTTGAAAGGATACCAAGATACAGGAAAAGTAAATTCTCCTGAATAAATTGTAAGAGGAGCTGTGAAACAAGATTCAATTCTGCCTGGTTATTATGTGGGTCTCTGACCATAATACTGTAAATATTTGATTTGATTTGATTCCCCGAACTGGATAAGATGCAAATTGTGCATTTCAAATTCCAAAATCCAGCCTACATGGCCTTTTCTAAAAACACTGGAAGTTAAAACCCACAAATCTGGAGGCTGTCTAGGTTGAGGCAGTCCACTGAAAAATGAAAAATACCTTTCTAATTAAAGGCAGGATCCTTTAATGTATACATTATAGATAAACAAATTCATCTTCTTCAGAAACTTTCGTCCTTTTCCCATCAATTTCAGTCAGCACACATCCAAGAGAAAAACATCTGGAAAGACACTGAATTGCCTACTCTTAGAATAAATGTCTGCTGGCATATTTTTAGATATATGTCTACAATATTTAAAAGGACATCTAATAACATAGTGTCGATGTGATTAAGATAGGTGTGTACTCAACAGGAAGATTTGGTTGTCATTAAGTGGATGTAGGAAAGGAAATGCAGACAAATTTGCACTTGCAGCTTTCATGACCTGGAGCGATTTTTTTTTTAATCCTGAATCTCCAATAACTGCAAAACTATCAAACCATTTCTGTACTCATCCCATGAGAACTATATGGATGTGACCACAAAATTACCATGACTTGAGCTTCAGACATATTTTTACCTTGTAATATTTCCTACAAATTGGATTATATCCTTCGATTAAAGGAATTCATTTGCTGCATTTTAATTGTTAAGCTGATTAATTAGGCTTAATTTTTTATAATCAATTTTTGGTCAAAAAGTCATATTTGAGTAATTTGAGTGCTTTTTGAAGAGGCAACTTGACTTTGTTTTTCTTTGAAGACATTCCACTTCTCATCCAAGAAGATTCTTCAGCTCTGACTGGATGGTGGGGAATGGAAGGATTTATATTCCTGGCAGACAGCAGGTCATTTGCATTTTTAAGGCCACCTGGGGATTTATCTGTGTTATCAGGGTCACCTGAATAGTGCAAATGGGTGTGGAGCCTGAGAATTTCCATAGATATTTGAGTAACAGTTGATTTTAGTAGCAATTAAACATGTAGCTCTTTGTGTCATCTATTGGTTGACCAAATATTTACAACTGCAATCTGGCAGCCTTATAACATTTTTTAAAAATAATTCTGCTTTGGAGTAGTTTTCTTAAATGCACCATATATGCTTACTCAGCATATGATCTTAGTACATAGAATAGAATCATGGTACCATGAAATTGGAAAGAGCCATCAAGACCAATGAGTCCAAGCTGCTGCTCTTTGCAGGAATCCAAATTAAAACACCCCTGAACAGCTGGTTGTCTAACTCCTCTGTAACACACTGAGCAATAGGAACCATCTTTCTTGAATAACTGCTTCCACATCAAACATATACTATTCTTATTTCCATTTGTGAGATGTCCTTGCCAGCAAACCATTGTAGTAAACCTACTGACCCTTAAAAGCTCTACACCAGACGGTGTATAATTAGAATAGGACAATTTAGACAGCATACAAATGTGTGTTTACATCAGCTTATATTTAAATTGAAACTTCAGCTTAGGCAACACAGGATATGATACATAATATTGCATACAATGTGTATGGATGCATCCATAAGAGAATCTCAGATGAGCCTGAAGAACGGGTCACAATTTATGTACATAAAAATCAGATTAGAGCTGAAAATTTCCCATGCTAATATTCTCATCTACTGTCTTGAGGGAGAGAGGTGTCACAACAATGCAGCAAACACACAGATATCAGAAGGATGGATGGCTTTAGATTTGCAGCATGAACACCTGCAAATCTACCTTTCTATTCTGCAGAATAAATAAATTTATGTAAAGGAAGAGATTCTCTGAAGTTCCTAGTAAGTTCATAGAAAATCCACATTGTTCTTGTGACAATGTGAAGATGTTAGTCATTGTGTTCTTCTGGGATATATCTGCAATTTCAGTGAGCATGGCCCAAATGTTCTTTGTGAAGGTTTTCAGATTAGAAATGGAGAAAAACAGTAGCCACCAAAGATGCCTTCTTGACTATAATCTCTCATGTCTCAATAAAAATAGAAGTTTCCTTATATTAAGCCATATTGTCAGCACTTTTTAAAAAATATCATGTATTCCAACTAGCCATATTCCATACAAAGCATTCATATAACCTGATTCCTTTAACCAGGGTTGTCCAAGACATTTTGCTGCTCAGGTTAATAAAGTCCAATTGTAATGATCCAGTTATGACCCAGAGCCAGGCTCAGGTAATAGTTGTGGTGGCACAGAAACCAGGAAACTGTGAGTTCTAATTCTATCTTTGACATGAAAGTGGCCTGAGTGCCATATTTGCAAATCCAAAATAAATATAAAAAAGACTTAAAAGATTTTGCTTTTGACAAGGGGAAGAATCAATTAGATCTTAATGGGACCGGAACAAAAATTTATAATTTATAAATTATAAAATTTATAATTAAAATATGCAAATACTTATTAGACTTCAAAATGGAAGAAGAAACAGTCAAAGGCACAATGATTGCATGGGCACAGAATTTTGGACACACTAAAGAATTAGAGGAATGAGAGAAAACATGGAACATAAATTATAAGTTAATGGTATCCACCGCATACAAAGAAAATATGTACAAAATGGTTTATAGATGGTATTTAGCTCCCAACAAGACTGGCAAAAATTTATCCCAACTTAAAGTCCCAAATGTTGGAAATGTAAAAAAGTTGATGGCACATTTTATCACATCTAATGTTGTGCCCTGAGACCAGGATATACTGGATCCAAATCAAAAACTGGTTACAAGAAATTACTGGGTAATTGAGCTCAGACCGGAAATCTTCCTCTTAGGAATCATCAAAGAAAGATTATCAAAAGAAGTAAAATATTTATTGCTACACATTACAACAGCCACCAGAATAGCCTTTGCACAGGTATGGAAAACTCCAAATACCCCTAACGAAGAATTAATAATGCATAAAGTAATGGAAAGTGCTGAGATGAACATGTTAACATTGAAACTGAAAGAAAAAGATGACTCTGAATTCTTTTTAATTTGGAAGAATTGGTATAAATGGTCAACAAACAGAACTAAGAAGTGAGACAAGAAACCTAACTGGAATAATCCATAAGAAAGTAAAACATAACTTTGTAAATTATACAAAGATATGAGAATAGTAATCATAGTTAAAGCTACTATTTAATATTACACAAATGTAATACCGGTATGCGTTAGGATATTTAAACCAAGAACTTGTATAGATGCCAAGAACGCTGTTGATACCATGATGTTTTATGATGTAATAAAAGAAACTCAATAAAAATATATTAAAAAGAAAAAAAGAAAGTGGCCTGAGTGACTTTAGCCAGCCCAGTCTCTTTCAACCCAATCTACCACAGAGTTATTATTGTGGGGAAAATAGGAGGAGGAAGGTGCATTATATATGTTTACTGGTACCTTACATTCCTGACAAAGTAATAAAAGCACGGTAAAAATATCTAAAAAATTAACCCCTATTTTCCACCTATAGAAACTAATTTGACAAGCATTTATATTTACTTGGTAATGGGACAATATTTTAATCAGTTGGGAGGAATTTGCTGGAACTCCATTCCTTCAAAGCACTCAGTGATGAAGATGCTTAGAGTTATAATTCAACAACAGCTGAGAGTCACAGCTCCCCAACTTAACAAGATGTAAGGCAGGTTGCCTGAAATATCTAGTTGTTTGTACACCTGCCAAATGTATTTATTTTTAACTCATTTTAATACCAAGAATCATAATTTAGGATCTTTTGTAACAGACTTTGAGATTGTTTTAGATTTAATTTCCCCATAGGTAGTGGCAAAGTCTATATCCAGAACATCTGGAGAACACTTGATTAGGAAAAGCTATTCTATATGTGCTCTGTTGCTGAATTATGATCCTCTCCCAGGAATGACATTGAGTACTGTGGTAGCCAAAAATATAATTAAAATGCTGAAATAAGTTTCCTACGGACTTATGGTGCCATTGAATTACATGTCTAATTCACAACTTGATCCTAGAACCTGCATCTAATTTCATGCCTAGAAATATTAATAGAGAAAAACGATGAAGAATATTATCATCAGTATAAATCTTGTACATTATTTTAGTATGTCAAATCAACCCCCTTTTAATCCAACCGTACAAGGTACCATATTAAAGCCCATCCTATATGTTATATGCAACAGTTTAGATAGCAAGAATAAGAGTAAATAAACCTCACAAGACCAATTATGATATGGTACTTGAAAGAGGTGTTTTCATTCAGACTTTATCCTTATGGAAACATAACACTCACAAATTTCTTCTATCATTCCAAAAATCCCAAGCCCCAAAGGAAAAATATTAAATTTAAAAATATGTTTTTACAATACCATTATATTAAGCTGTACTTCAGACTTTGGTTGGTCATTATGAAATCACTTTGGAATTTTATTTGTATTTGGCATCTTTCCATAATTTAATGAAACAGTTCTATTTCTAGATTCTAGTCCTCATATGGGTGACCTTGTCAATCCATACCTGTCATTAAATCCACAAGTAGAAAAGAAATTGTTCAAAAATAAGGGTGGATTATAAATCTTACAAAATGTAATTTATTTATTACATCCATATTCTGCCACAATCACAAAAAGACTTCTGGCAGATATTGGGAATGGAGCCACCATTTTGAAAAGTTTATTTTTATTTAGCATATGGCAAAATACATGGACTTATAGTGGTTCAAATGTTAATGTCCAGTTCACTCAGCCATTCAAGGACAAGATGGTCTATGTTGAAAAAAATCAGGCATTGGGCCAGTGTAAGCTCTTGATGAACATTCAGACACAATGTGGTGGATATTTTGTCGAGGAGCAGTAGTCACAGTGATGTAGTACAATCACAAGACCTTACTTAAACAATGAATCCTGGCAGACACCATATTGGGTACAGATCCTGGCAGACACCATGTTGGGTATGGATTTTGAAAAGACATCCTGAATCAAAGATGAATTCATTCAGCTTGTTTTCTCGCCTGTATAAACTCCAGCCATTAAAGTACAAAATCAGCTATCCCACATGGAAAATACCATCCATAAATGCAAACTGCACCTCCCACTCTCTACTTTACTCATATTTAGTATTCAGAGTCTATATTGTATTGCTGAACTACAACAGTTTTAGTGACTGATTGTGAAGCATTATATATTTTCTTTCAATGTTTATAAGGCATTGGGCAAAATTAAAAGAAGGATATATTGTTGATTCTAATGTGAACAGATGAAGAGAGCAAACACAGGCTTGTAAACTGTGTCAAAGGAAAAGCCTATCTATTGTCCATATGTAGTCATTTCAGCTCTCAGTTTTGATCTACAGTCTATAATCTATACATTCATCAGCCTAGGAGTGGTATCAGAAAGTATGACTAGGAAGACAATAGCTGTGGAAAAAAACATAGTGAGTCTCTGGACTATAGAAACAGTCTGTTGAGCATCAGATATAGAAAAGGAGTTAATCCATTTTGGAACCCTTGCCTTGCCTCTGCAATGTGACAGTACAGTATGAAAGCGATGCAGTCTGAGCTAGTTGCTTGGCAGGTTACGAGTAAACAGGAGGAAAGAGAACTATAATGATCAAATTATCATTATCGTCATTATGAAATGCTCTCTATTTGCTATTTCAAAAGGAAAAGAGCTGAAAAGCATCCAAAAGAGGGAAGGCACTGCCTGCCCACTAACCTTTTGCAGCTCTCTCCAATTCACTCTATGCAGCCATTTGCTTTTGTAGCAAAGCCTCTGCTGTAGCCTTGCAGGCTTAGGTCAATATGAAGCAGGTTTGGCTGAAAATCCCTTCCTCCCAGCTTTCCTAGCAAAGCATCTTTTTCAACTTGCAGAAATCCTTCACTTTTACATCTTAAAACACCCACTACATTGGAATGAGAATGGGGGGGGGGATGTACTCACATATATGGTGCTTTGTGATAGTTACTAAAAAAAGGATTCAAAAGGAGAGGATGTTTTTATTTGTACAGGAGAAAGACACATTTTTAGAAGGAATAGTAAAGTCACTCCTAAACTGAACCTGGTCCGATCTATGCAAGGTGATGTTGCTCTTGCTCAGATCATTCATAAAAATGTTAGGTAGCATCGTGAAACAGAATCATCCAGCTAAAATAACCGAAGTTGAAAACGCATCGGGAAATTTACAGATGACAATTGGAAGGTGTGAGCTTCAGTTGTCAGATAGTCTTTTATTTTAAATGGTTGTGTGAATCTCTTTCCAGAACACAGCGGTCCCCTACTACACTACTACGGAAAGCCAGAACGCCAAAAACCCTAATCTCCCCCCATAGCGAAGGGTTTTTGAACGAGTTTTTACACTATGTATAATTTTAAAAAAAACAAAACACCACCACCATATCCCCGCATGTTAAGCAAAATACTCCACAAAATCTAACCCCAAGGGACAAGTTATTCCCCGTTCTTTCTCCTTGCAGCGCTATGCCTATACCAGATCAACTTCCTCCTCTTCCCTTTTTCAGGTGAAACTCAGACCCAACTTTATGCTCTCTCTAGGAGTCCACACGCACACGCGAAACACGCGACACGGGGATAAGGGGAGGGGACCCCCAATCCGTAATTGCCAGGATGCGCTTTATCGATTGCGTGCAATGCACACAATGGAGAAGAGGAAGCTCCACGTTCACTGCAGACGACCGTCGCGGTGTGTAAGGGGAGATTACTTTTACCCGCGTGCCATGCCAGGAAGCCAGCCAGAAATTCAAGCCACAAACCAACCCCTCTTCTATTCTGACATATCAGCCTCCGCCCCTTTCTCGCCTTGATTCCCTCTTTAAAACGGCTTCGGTTGATCTACTTTCCTGCGAGCCTCGCGTTTGTTACCTGGAGCATTTGACTGGGTACCTTTGTTGTGCACGGCTCCGGCTCCGGCTCCGACTCCGACTTTCGCCGCTGCAGCACCTTGCGTTGCACGGTGCATAAATCAACCCACCTCCCCATTCGTGCACTGGCGGAAAGCCTCTGCTTTAATCCGTCACCACAGCAACCCCCGGCGAGAGGCGCACGAGAAAGGCAGGGGGCGAACTGATTGGGTAGCGGGAGCCTACATGCAAAAGCGTCGAGGAGGCGGGGCCTGGCAGGCCGTTGCCTTCCAAGCACAGCGGCATGGGCGAGGCAGACGTGAGGGATGCGCTTGCTGAGCTCGGCGGGGAGCGAGGGCGAGGCTGAGAAATGAGGGGATTTTCGTAGCTAAAGCAGGTCGCATAAAATGCCAAGGCGGCCTGGTTGGCCATTGTGAGGGAGAAAAAATCTGTCACGTTGCTTATGTACGTGGTGAGGATTGGCGCTGGAGAATATAAGATAGATAGATAGATAGATAGATAGATAGATAGATAGATAGATAGATAGATAGATAGATAGATAGATAGATTAGATATAGATATATATCTGGGAAAGGAAACTCGGGGCAAACAACTCAGAGAAATTCAACGTGTAATGTAAAGGAAAAAAAAAGAAAAGAAAATGACATATTGAGGATAATTATGAAGGGAATTAAAAATAAGAGTGCCAATAATGTACGGCTTAGGAAGAGAATGAGAGATAAAATGGCTGTTTTTGGACTCTCAAAATAGACTGGAAATTGAGGGAAATCAAGGGGTAACAAGGATTGAGGGACTGACACAACTTTCTCTGAAGAAACAAGTTGGAGCTTTTAAAAAAGATTTTAAAAAGAAGGAAGTTAACATGTCAGACTGGGCTGTATTGCTTGCCCAGGTGTTCTAATTTTATCAAGCGATCCTCTTAGTAGTCTTGGGAAATTCCCTTTAATTATGTGAGGAAACAAGTATTGCCTTAATTTAATCAGTGGAGAAGATACATAAATAATGTGCTTCGTCATCTCAAAATATTTCTTGCTAAATTAGAAACTTAAGCTAAAGCATTTGAATAAATAATATACTTGTAATTATACAGTTATAAATGTACTGATGCAAAAACTATCATAAGAATAGACACTTGAGGTCTAAGGGCCCACATGTCCCCTATGAACACCTTTTTTAAAACAATCAGAGCCCAGGTTCCAGTTTAATAATTATTATTATAATATGCAACACAAGTTTCTGCCATTTTTAAGTGGGAAGAACATTCAGATATAGAATAGAGTCAAGGTCTTTAAATAGTTTGCAAAACAACAATAAACTCAAGCAAGATCTCCCGGTGGGGGTGGAAAAGAAAGTTCTAGTTTTTCCTTCATATGTGACATTGTACCTCTTACTTTATATCATTGTGTTGTCTTCTGGACACGAAGCATCAAGATGACCTGCAGCAAAAAACACTCATAGCCACAGCACTGGGATGAATATCCATGTTTAAGGCTTAACTAGAGAACTGATGAGTTGTTGGGTCAACCTTTCACATATATTTCTTTACCTAATCAGAGAATGCAAGTCTGTGATCCCTTTCTTCCTGCAAGCTTCCCAGGCTTCCTAACTGACTTATAGGAAGGGAACATTGTAAATGAGGACCATGTGACTGTGGCAGCATGGTAGCAGCATTAAATATCACTATAGTGTTCCCTGAAATAGCAAGAACTTTCCAAAATTGTACACTCACAGGAGTAATGAATCTTAGCCTCCTGTAAATTAATCTGAGGTGGCTTGGTTGAGAAAGTTTTATCCTTTTATGCATGTTTTGAAATGGCATGAACTTTCCAAAATTTCATTCCTACAGGAGTAATGGATCCTGTAATTCAGTTAGTCCATTTGGGGTGGTTGTCCTGTGAAGTACCATTTCACCCAGTAAAGATTACAGATATGAGAGTAGTATATAGATTTAGAAGGACTCAAGGAATCAGAGTTGAGTGAAGACCATCAGTAAAGATTTAAACTTGTCTGTTTACAGGCAATTCTCTGCACTTCAATCACAGGACATGCCAGCCATCATTATTTCAATCTTGTCTGATTGAAATATCAGGTGGTTAACCTTTATCAGCCAAATTCAATCCAATGTCTAGAAGTGAGAAAATATGAAAAATACCAATCTAGTTAAAAAATGAGAGTCAGAGCTGTATGCCATCAATTAATTGATGACTCTGATTATTTGTCTTCTCACTTAGTGGTGTCCTATGTGCATTATACTGGCCGAAAAACTGGCAATTTGCAAAATATCCATCCTGCCACCTAGAATTTTCACACTTCAAGAGCAGAACTGTTTAAGGTCAGATATAGATGCCCACATCTCTGCACAGCTATTTCAGCAATCCTTCATTATCAGCCATACCAAAAAAGTGCAAAATAATGTCATATAAAACATAGTTTCTTTATCACTCTGCTTTCTTCTCCCTCACCTAAGAATTACCTTGTTGGAGGTTATTATTTAAGATAACAAAGAAGAGTTGAGAGTCTTATTCAAGCAGATCTGAAAGTCCAGATCGGAAACTTGATATGTAATTAGTTGATTAAACCATTGCACAAAGAGTTTAGCATTAAAAAACTATTATTAGATTCCTGCAAGTATTTTGTCTCGGAAACAAAGATCTTCAATATGCTTACACACCACTATATGCTCACTGGTTCAGGTTTTCCAAGCAAAACTCCATATACTATGCTGGAGGCTACACTTAAAATTCTCCCAAGTGTTGGACTGGAAAGTCAAGGTGACTGGAGCATTGTCGCCTGAAGTAAATGTTCCCCCCTCTCTGCAAGGTCACTCTGTAATCATGAAATTTGGGGTCATCAGGTTATATCTGAAATTCTATCTTTGTCCTCTTGAATTAAAATTATACTTAAAAACAAATGATGTTATCTTCCAAGCTAACTTTGGTCAGTTTCAAACATTGCTGCTAAATATATTTTTATTTAGATGTGTGTCCCATCCTACTGTCAGCACCCTATATATATAAATCTCAAAACTAGAAAACTAGGGGAAAAAACAAAATGTATGTTGAAATGGAAGCAATATACAAACTAGTACAAAATCAATTTTCACAATTCCTAATTTATTTCGATATCATTTCATATTTATAAATACTGCTTCCCCAAATGCCTTCTGTTCCGTGTGTCACTCTAGCCCTTTGGTATATCTTGGTAGAATTGATTGCCTATTCATGCTAACCACTCATTTCACAGTCACTTAAATCCTACAAGAATCAGTTATTCAGATAGCCCTTAATGTAGACTGATTCAAAGGGTTCAGATTCCCAAAGAATCTTCAATTAGATGTGATCATTAGGCTGATTAAATCAACTGAAATCACAATCCTTTTTTTTAACCTCAGCATTCTTTATGATCTATTTTTCATTACAGCACCTCATCTTTTTCTGCAATTATATGCTATCAGTAAAAGGATCTTCATTTGGATTTATCAAAAGTCATCTACTCTGTAGTTCTTGTCATAAAACATTAAACATGTCAGTTTGTTGAACCTATTGAAATACTTTAATATCATTGCTTTCAGTGCCTAATTCTTCTTAATCCTTTAGCCTCCTGAGTAGGAGTCTTAATTTATTTAAATTGGAGAACTGCACTATAGGAACCAGTGATACAAAGCAAAGGATCTTCTTATACTTGATGATGTTAATGTTCTAGAGATGTGTTCTATTACTATTTTGTTGCTTGAACCACTGTGTGCAGAGGGCTCATTTGTATCAATTGGGAGGGCTCACCACTTTGATTGCAACAAAAATAACTCAGCAGTGCTTCCAGTATAAAGGTGTTCATGGTTGACAAATTGTATCAGTTGATAAAACAGTGAATACTTGCTGTTTCTCTAAAATGTCCCCCATAATCCATTTGAAAAAAGCAAGTCTTATCTTCTCTTGTTCCAAAAAATATTGTAGCTGGTATCCAATAGAAAAAGTGAAGGTAGTTTTGATCTTTGATCTTAGGAAAACTTGGCCTTGCTCACTTTAGTGAGATACTTGTGTGAGGCTTAATAGTTCAGACTGAAAATAAAGCATTTGCATTGATGGAGCACTCAAAGTAAAAATAATGCTACATAGGATTTCAGCAGGCTGAATTGCATACTCTTTGCCGATGAATTCCTAAAAAAGCACTTATCAAGACAAAAAGCTGGGAAGTCATGTTTGCTCACTTTTTACCTAAAGGCCCTGTCCCACTGCACTTACAGATGCAAAGAGGATGTAAAGCATTAAAAAAAGCTTGCCATCCGTTGGAAAACGCTATGCATCCATTGTGTATTCACTGCATACCTGTTTCATACACTCTATCCATTGAGCATCCGTCCACTGCAATTTCATCCGCACAAGAAGTTTTGAGCTGCACAAAACTTTGTGA
>BHFT01004384.1:0-13323 GCA_004320025.1 Laticauda laticaudata
CTTTCATTGCTGATGTGAACTTGACAGTAAACTTAACTTTAGAACATAGATTAGAGAAAATGTATTAAATGTATTATATTAAATTAAATTAGATAAATTATATATAATAATTTAATACTTATATTTTTTGGTCCAGATTTTTTTAAGGCCTTCTCTGAAGGCGTAGAAGGACCTGAAGGTTCCCCTCTGCATGTGTGTATGAGTGTGTGTGCCCACCTATACATATATAAATAAAAGAAGAATGTCCAGAATTAATAAGAATTTTGGGTATTAATATAAACTCCAAGCTAGATATCTCAATTTTACACTGTAAAACTGCAAGTTCAAAAGAAGGCAAAATAGTTTGGCCCAATCTGCTAATTAATACAAAATTGTATATTGCATAGTAATCTTCTCTGCCTAAGACCTTTTCGATCAATGAGATACAGTCTGAAGAATCTAGAGCACTATTTTGATTATGCATGTAATATTTATGATGTAAATTATATATCAGATGCAATTCTCAAATAGCTAACAGAATTATTTACTGAAAATGCCAGAAAAAGACCTACTAAGAGTGTATGTATTTGCACTTTGTATAAACTCACAATTTTCTATTTTAGCCCATGCTATGGTAATATGTCCCATTTTCACTCAATTGTCACTTGTATAAGATTTATAAAACTATCTTTTAAAGCTTTTCTGTATGTTTCAAATCTGGATTATATAAAGCGCAATAGAATGGAAAAATCGGAAAATAATATTCAGATTATAGTTTTCATATCTGATTTGAAAGGCCTTATTTGATTCTATTCTGAATCAAACCTAATGTACACTCTCCTTAACCATATACAATTTATGGAGGAAAATGCATCATTTACAATAGTGATTTGCAATACATATCAAGTGATATGAAAAGTGATATGCAATCCTTTACTGAAGTGCTACCTTCTTGAATTTTACATTTCCCTGCAGCTCTCAAAAAAAAAATTCATGGATATATTTTTATAAAAATTGCATAAGAGTATGGAATGTATAAGAGTGTCACCTATTATCTTCTTCCAGACAGTTTTTTTCATCTTTTTCAATCTAGTTTCCCATGTCTTGAAATTCATTCACCAGGCCTAGATCTCTTTGTCTCCTGAGCACAGATATAACAACCTGGGATGCCCTCTATGTAGGCACAGCTTTTTAAAATATACACCCATAAAATCAGCACAAATTCTAGACTCAGGAAGATAGATGGCAATATGCATTAATTAAATGATAAGGTGTTTTTAGCTTTGTTGTTAATTGTTTTTTTATCTGATATTTTTCTAAATCCGTAAGTGATTCAAGTTCATCCTTAGAATGGGTATCCATCACTTTTTAAATCTCCCTTGAGTCCAAAACCTTATTTTATGCTTCAAAAGTCATTATTCTTTGATAAAACCAAAAGGTTTCAAAACCACCATTGAAACATTTCTGCATTTACATTTATTAAAATGTTGTACTATCTTTATTCATAATTAAGCAATGTTTTCTTTAAATATGGACAAATTTAAAATAAAATGTATTTAGTGATTATTAGGCACCCTAAATGGCTTCTAAAAGTTTAGTAAGCCCATCTGGGTATCTTTCCAGAATGCATTGTGTCTTTGATGGAATACTTAGCATCATTTATTGGCATTTATTAGATTTTATACTATGATGTTAAAGACCAAATTTATGATGAGAGAAGCACACCAGAACAACTAGACACAAGAAGAGTTTTTTTCCCAAACACCATCATTCTACTAAAAAAGAAATAATTCCCTCAACACTGTTCAACAATTTACAAAGTCTGAATTACTATTGCTATTAACTTATCACTCCTTATCACCCATCCCCTCCCACTTGTGATTGTATGACTGTAACTTTGTCGCTTGTATCTTTACAATCTATATTGATTATTTCCTAGTATGATTTGATTGCTTATTGTACCCTGACTATTATTTAAGGCCTGGTCCCACTGGCCAATCAACGCAAAACGTATGCATAAAGGACACAGCGGATGAGCAAAATTTGGGGGGTGGCTCCATCCATTGTCATTCGCTCCAAAAAGTGGTGAAAATTTGCATAAACAGAACGGAAAAGAACGGACGTGCGGTATAAATTGTATCGGGGGACGTTAAACGAGGATGTTTCATCATAGGAAGCCTAGAGGATGGAAGTGGATGACACCTCAAAGGGGTTCCCGGGGGAGAATTTTACAAAGCCGGCGCTATAGCGGATGAAGGCAGGATGCACTCACCTTACGTCCCAAAGGAAAGAAAGGGATGCCGCGCGTATGATGTATTATCGATGCAAACCGCTATACTGTGCATCCTTTCTATTTCTGTGCTACTAACGATGTATAGACGTTCCATGTACTTTTTCTTTCCCCCTCTTTCCATTTCAGGCTGCAGCGGATGTATGAGTTGCGACAGATGCCCAGAGGATGGCAGAGATACAAGCAAGATGTTTAACAGATGAATAAATGACATAGAATGTTTGTTGCTCGTATGTCATGGATTTACACATACACGCGAAAGTTCAGTTCCATTCACCAAAGATTTTGTGCAGCCTCAAAACTACTCTTCGCGCAGCGATGAATCTGCAGGGATGGATCGCGTATCGCGGCTAGACGTGTAGTTAAACACTATGATGGTAGAGTACACACAACGGCTGCCATAACGTTTTCCATGGGATGGCAAAGCCTTTTTTGGAACATGTTTACTATCCCTCTTTCGCATTCCGATAAGTGGCAGTGGATTGGCCTTAAGTGTTGTACCTTACGATTTCTCTTGACCTCTGACTCAAAAATTGTATCTTTTCTTTTATGTATACTGAGAGCATTTGCACCAAGACAAATTCCTTGTGCGTCCAATCACACTTGGCCAATAAAGATTTCTGTTCTGTTCTATTCTATTCTCTTCTATTCTAAATTGTTCTTTCTTTTGGAAAAGAAATAAAGAACAAACATGCCTTTTAAGTCTAATTTCTTTTTAAAGGCTATTAAAAGACTATTAAGGAATATATGCAATACAACACACACACACACACACACACACACACATTCTTCTCGTGTGTTCTAAGTGCACCACCCTATTTAAGATTAATGTGGGTGGGAGAACACAAAAGATGACTCATAGCCACTACCTAATCGTGTATGTAGGGAAGCATCAACATCAGCAATAAGGTAGAACATCCAATGGAAGCCTTGCCCTTTGAAACACACACAAAAATGGGCAGGACTTCCATTGTGATTCTCTATCTTTCATGTTGCTGAGTTTGATAGATCCCACAGGGGGGATGAAAGTAAACCATGAATTCTGTGTTCATTAAAAAATAGAAACAACATAATATACCATTTGCTAAAATAAAATTACAAATCACTCAATTGGGACTGACTCAGAATACGTTAAATCCACTAGAATGCCTCAGAATTGTCTTTCTTGCACTAACATGAGGTGAAATCTAATATTTTTCTTTTTCCAAACAACTCTTTTCAAAGCATGCTGTAAAAATAGGGCATATTTAAATGAAGATGGAGCATCAATAAAGTCTAAAGAAAAAAAATGAACACTAAAACAAGATATATGTCAATACATTCATTCAGAGTCTGCAGCCTGGTATACCTTTCATTCAAAGCTTTTATTTAAAACAAAAAGGCCAAGAACTTTTCCATTTTAATTCCACTGTTTTCAGTTGGAAACAATACAACAAGTCTGAACACGTTTACTCAAAAATATTCTATGTGTATGTACAATGGGTTAGATTCAGATAATATACTTTTTACTGAAATCAGCAGGAATTCTAACAATTTTTTGAAAGTAGCAGTCATTTCTCTGCTTTTCCATAGGCAAATGTTGAGCAGGGTCTAAAATGACACAAGTTTGTCTACAATATAGCACAGGATCATGCTGTTAATATTTTCCATTACAGCAGAAAACAAAATCCTTGTTCTCTCCAGACCACAGTCTATTCAAAGCATTATGAAACAGAGAATATACTGAACAGCTGAAGGCAGAGCCAGCTATTGGTTCCATCTGTTTTTACTCTTTCTCTTTGTTTCCTCTTCTTATACAACAGCCAGGATATGGACAGAACATACATGCCAGAGTATTGAAATGCTTATTTGTAGAGTTTTATGACATTCTCAGGTCCTGCAGATGTTTCACTAGGTTCTGACCCATCCTGGAGAACCAGTAGTGAAAATTTTAAGTAGTTCAGAGAACCAGCAAATATCACTTCTGACTGGCCCTGCCCCCATCTATTCTCTGCCTCCCAAGTCCCAATTGATCAGCTGGGTCTTCTTTTCTTGCCCTGCACAGGAGAACAGAGCTGGAAAGCAGGTCAGTGGGGTGGGGAGGTAATAGGATTTTGTAGTAAACTTCCCCCAGTAGTGGGGAAGGAATGAAGATTTTATAGTATCCTTCCCCTAGAATGGGGTGGGAATGGAGATTTTATAGTATCCTTTCCCTGCCAAACACACCAAGCCATGCCATGCCCACTAAGCCACACCCACAGAATTGGTAGTAAAAAAATTTGAATCCCACCACTGAGATGTTTCATTACTAAATAACATCATCAATGCTTTGAGCCTACTGATGTTACCTAGTTTGGATAATGAAACACCTGCAAGAATAAAATATGGTTTCCATAGCTGACAACAACCAAGCTCACAGAACCTCAAGGACCCCTCATTTCAACCCCGAGCTACAATTGTCCGCCTTTATCAATTTTCAGGACTCTCACCCCTGACTTAACAAGTTCTTCTTATAGTATGTTCATATAAACCCATTGACATAATGGTCCTAATAGATGGAAGAAATGGCAACTTGGATTAAAAATTGTGAGTAATAGCCAGGTACCTACTTTTGCTGTCATTTTAGCGAGAAGCTCTTGTAAATCCATAATTCCTTGTACCAAACTTAAGAAGTCACTGCAGGTAGGGCAGGCTCAATAAAAATAAAGAACAAATATTGTATAATTAAAAACCAGACTGAACAAAGAAATAAAACACAGCATGTTTAACATTTAGAAGCCAAATAGATATTGATTGGAACATCATAACTGTTAAGACTACAGTAGGAAAGCTATAGATGAATGACATTGGACACCATTACTGTTTTGAAAGCCTGATCAAAATGCTTTCTCTTTTTCTTACCACCATAGTGAAACAAGCTGCTGCTATGTAAGCCTATTGTCTTTCTCATTTGAATGGGTAATGTTCACAATTCACAATTTGTATTTTCCATGCTTATTTGCCTATTACTTGCCCAGAACCCAGCACCATCATGAAGGAGAAGCAATCTGACATAAACCAGCAAAATGCCTTTGACTGCTGCTCCAAGCAATAATTGGCATTTCCAACCAGATATGAAGAACCAGATATGAAGAACAAGTATAGTCTCCAGGTTGGTTTAGCTCTGGAAAGCCACTGTTGTCATTCCAAAAGGAGCTTGGAAGAGAAAAAATATGGAAATACTTCTACTGCAAAATTGAATAATAAATTTAGAGTAATGATTGTATAACTATCAATTTATATAAGGTAAACCAAATGGACAGAGGTCTAGAGTAAAATTGCAAAATTTAGGCAATTGATCTCTATATTCATTTTATTTGCACTGTTAATTGAAAGTTAACCAATTTTAATTGCAAATTATAATTTGTCATTGTTATTTTTGACCTGTTGCTCAGAAATTAGTTATCAGAAGAAATGCAGTTAAAATGGTTATAATCCTGAGGACCAGAAGAACATTTGGACTGACAAAATTATGAAGCCAAATGTAAAAACTGCATATAACTCTTAAAGGACTTTAGGTCTACATTGTTTGAGATAATCTAGATGTGTGCTTTTAACATTGTGATTTTTTGATATACACACAAATCCACGTGCAAATAGACTAGGGTTCTAACCGAAAACATTTCTGTAATTAAATCCTAGAAGGAATCTTTCTATATTAACCAGGAAGGATAGGCAAAGAGTACCTTTATTCATGATAGATGGATGGATGGAAGGATGGATAGATGGATGGATGGATGATTTCCTAACAAAATAAAGCAAGGTATTCTGCTTCTATCTGTAGTCAGAATAGAATATGTTCTTCTTTTCATGGTAGCATGGATGCTCATTATTTATTCCTTACTATAGGAAGTTATTTTATTAAAAAAGTAACAGTCATAAAGATCCCCAATGTCATAAATCAGCCATAAGCAAAATTAATGGAGAGGCAATCAACTATTATTAACATCTTATAAAACTTGAGAAATGCTGGTTGCTAATGGATGGATTTAAAACTTTCAAAACTTCCAAATTAAATTTTAATATTAAATCGTTTCTCTTTATAAAAAAATAAGGATTTGGCAATATCATACAAAAACACTCAAAATATTTGTTACTTTAGAAACAGAGTTACAAAATTGGAAGGCCTCATTTAGAATAGCAAGTCTAATTACTTGCTCAGTGCAGCAATCCAAATTAAAACATTCTCTAATCAATGACTACCAGCCTCTAGTTGAACATATCCACTGCAACACTAATTTAAATTCGCTCCCAAGATTCCCAATTACTTTGGTTCTATGTTAGTAAATAATGGAGGCACAATGACCAATGGGTTAAAGATGCTGAGCTTCTCAGCTGACAGCCTGGATTCAAGACTCAAGGGCTGCAAAGAAAGTGAACTCCCATTATTTGCCCCCTGCCCACCTATCAGTTAGAAAGCATGTAAATGCAAGTAGATAAATAAGTACCACTTTTGGTGGGAAGGTAACAGTGTTCCGTGTGCCTTGGCATGTAGTCATGCTAACCATATGACCACGGAAGAATCCTCAGATAACTTCAGCTAAGAAACGGAGATGAGCACCACCCCCTCATCAGACACAACTGGACAAGGGAAACCTTTTTATTTAAACTATGAGTAAACTGCACATGATACAATCACCATGTTAGAGTATCCGAGTTCTTTTGCTTCTTAAAAATGCTGGTAACTCTCTTGCCTAGAGGCATTAAAAGGGGGGGGGGTGGAAAAAGAAGGAAAACAGTTGTCTACAAACTCTAATTTAGCTTTATTATAATTTCAATTTAGAAATTAAATGTCCACATTTTTATAAAAAATACACATTATCATATAGGAATACTAAATCTAAGAATTATATTCTCCTATAGTCCCTCGTTATCTATTTTTTGGAAAAAACAACAACGCTCTGTCTCCTAAAGACAGAATGAGGAAGGCAAAAAAACCAACAATTGAAAAGGGGGTCTAAGAATGAATTACACTCTATTTTAACAGTATGGTGAAGATTGTTTGCAGAAGGGCAAACACATGAATTTTCAAACTCCATGATAAAAGCTATTTCCTAAAAACATAAACAAATTTATGTGACACCCCTCCTCCCAGTGAATAAAACTGATGATTCCTTTGGAGCTGGAGTGGGCCCTAAGGAACTATATCACTTCACATAATATGTGAACCTTCATCATATGTACTTTCTTGACTTGAACTGAAAAAAAATGCTTATTAATTCCTCACACATAACCTAGGATTATTACATGCTTTAACAACAATAAACAAGGTTTGCAAAACACGTTCGTTAAGTTATATAAACATAACTTAATATGCTAAATATAAACTGCTACTTACTGCGATTCAGATTAGGACACTGAGTTATATATCCATTAGGCATAAAGATGACTTTCGCATCTTGAATGATACCCTTTGTAACAGAAGAGAAAGCTGATAATATATAGCAACTCAATTAAAGTGCACAAAATCATTCACTATTCATCTACCTTTAGGCTCAAGAAATTGACACAGTTATGCTTTAGATTCATATTAATTTAAAATAATGAGCTATATTTTCTTTCTCTAAAACACAAAATCATTTAACCTTATTCAGGCATCTTTGCAAGTAAAGTAAACTAATGATCTCAGAGACCAGATGAAAATATCTGACACCAACAAGATTCTAAACTTCACAGAATAGAAACTCAGGAGCCAGAGGCACCATTGGAATAGAAGTGAGGAAGAAAGCTTTATCTATGGAAAACCACTTAATACAATGATTTTTTAAAAAAAAAATCTACTATCATTACTGTATATATAAGGGTATGGGGGGGAAATAATCAGAAGTTGACCAATGGAAAATGTGGATGCTCAAATTCATAGCTTTAACAGCCCTGAATATGCCTATTGAAAATGAGAGGAAAAGTGAGAGGAAAAGTCATTTTCTACCCTGGTTAATATGAATCCTAGACCCACAGTTCTCCTGTAATTTGATTGACCTGGATACGGATCCTATATAATTCAACAGAGTTCTCAATAGATCTGAATGCACTGTTAAAATAATTCATATTTCTGGCTCTTTTACCATTTTTCCCCATTGAAATTGGTTATGAAGCCCACCTTGGTTTAGTATAGTAGTACAGCTATGCATATTTTTATAAAAGCATCAAATTTGCAACATTTGTATGTATTAATACTGAATCTCATTTTGCAAAATAGCAACATACATAACTCATTTTTCACGGTACAAAAGGCTAAAATTCATACAAATCAGAATGATATAAAATCAGTTCTTAAATACACTGAAATAGCTTTGAAACTGTAGGAAATTGATATAATATATACTTTCATATGCATGAACTTTTATTGTGGTATGTCTATGCTCAGTGCCTACTGAACCCAAATCATCATCATTATCATTTTATCATTTTTTTCAGGTACTACCTTTTCATCATATAACATAAACTGAACAAGTATCAAAACTATCACACCCATATGATACACAGAAAGATGGAATCAGAACAAAACAAAGCACATAGCTCCATTATATCACCATATACTATAAATTGCTTTTTCCAATTTCTTGATCTTTGGCGATAATCTCTTTTCACTTTTATGCTTAGTAATTTGATTTCATTTCACAGTTCTTCTGTTTTCTTATCAATGAGGTCTAGGGTTTCAAAGCAATTCTTCATGTTGTGCTTGAAAATTATGGATATATATTGTATTGTATTTATTCTTTTACACTTTAACTTCACTTGAATCCAAAAAAATTGAGAAGTTTGTGATTTGTTACACAAAGTTCATGGCTACATCTTTGCTATTACTATATAACTGAACTCTTCCTTGTATCGATTTTATTTTATTTCTGTGTGTTCCATCCATGTAGCTAGACATTAGTTTGGTTCTTTCAAAACTTAGCATAAAAAGCAAGATACTGTGAAGTCATTATTCTGTTTCATTAGCCATGTAGTATACTTACATTTTGATTCTACTGTTTCCATTCCTGGCTTTCCAGTCTCCATCCTCAACAGCACATACTTGTATATTCTGTTGGTTTCAAAGTGAAACCAGCCATAAAACTATTCAAATTCCCTTCTTTTGCCTCAGTGATTGAAGCAACAACTTGAATAAGAGTAGAGGGATGTCCAGAAATTTTGATGATATTATATCATTGATTGCATTGTACCCAAGCACAGTACTCCAATATTATAGTCTTCCTACGAAAGCAGTACAATCCCTTCTTTGTTTTTCATGACCAGAGTAGTGAACAGCATAATCTTTCTATGGAAAGTATCCAATTCCAATCCATTTCAATTGAATCATATCCAAAATGTCAATCTGTAGTTGATTCATTTCAACTTTTATTGTATTTAGTTTTCCAATGCCCATGCTATTTCTGTCCATACTCCTATGGTGATTCTGTCCTTTTCAACTTTGGACTTTCTTTTCTTGCATTATAACATTAGCAACAAACATATGGAAGGCTTTCATCTGCATCACAAATACCATTAGGTTTCTAAAGATCTACAATTCTTCCTCAGTGTTGAGTGCCCTGTGATCTGAAGGGCCCATCATCTAGCACTATATCAACAGTTGTTATATCTTGTTGATCAGTTGACTTTGTTGAAAAATATAGAAGTGGTTTGCCATTATCTTCTTTTACAAGTATGAAATTGTGTCTTTGTTGATATCACTACTGCAATATAAGTATCTGTTCATTTTAGCACCAGAGATGACATTCACGTGATGAGTTGACCCTACTTGGAATATACATTATTGGTCTACACTCCCAACATACTTCATGCATTATTTCACCACAATGAGGCAGTGCAACAGGACTTGGAATATTCCTAGCAGCCTATTACACCTTAAGATGTTCTATTTTGTCTTTCTGCTAGATAGGGGACTAGCTACATGTCCCTCACCTTCTCATCACTCTCCCTCTATTAATAATGAGGTTTGTTCCTTTCTCTTGCCTTTCAACAGGTGATATTCCACTGAAAAAATGTAAACATGCTATTCCCATAGCAAGGAAGATAAAGGAGTAATGGTTAAATTGATTATTTTATTCAAAGAGGAAAATATATTCTCATTTGTATATCACTTCTGGATTTTGTGTTTGTGATGAAAAAAAATGAAACTTTGCTTTTGTTGATCAGAAAGATTTGTTGTTATAGAAATGGCTAGTTATATATTAATATGTAAAAGCACAAAGTTGAGGTTGGAAATGTTTTTATCTTGTATTGTGCTAAGAGTCGGAACTCAATGCCTTTTTTTCATGTATCTCACATCCCCTTTTCTCCACTCCTTTTCCTTCCCTTAATTTTCTATTTTTTATTTATTTTATATAATAAATCAAATAACAAATTTATAACACAAAAAATGTTAACATGTCCATTAAAATTTTTTTCATTTAATCCCAGACTGGTAAATTTGATAAGTGGCCTTTCTAGAATTAACCATGTTTACCCCAAGTGGTTCATCACATCACGTTATAACTGAGCAAGATTTTTGTGCAGAACAGAAAGTAAAAATAAATTCAGAGAAAAAAAAAAAACTGGAAAAAAATTCCAGGTCTATTCAGAACTGAATTTGTCACTAAACCTACAATCATGCCTTCACCTCCCAGAAAATGTATTTTATCTTCTCTTGATTAACTTGTTATCTTCAATATGATAAGAGAAGAAATAAGGCAATATTTGTGGCAGATAGTACTACTGCTTTTATTTTTAAATACAGCCTCAGACTAGAATTTAAATGAGGTATTCATTCTGAACATTCTAGAGATGAAAAAAGAATTGTTTCATTACAGCTTGCTTTTGACAATGAAATAGATTGACTTGACGAAGATTAGTTACAAACAGAGTGCTGTAGATGGAGTACACTGTATCTTATCCAGAATACAAAGCTTGTACTATAAATAAAATATAGGCCTTAGTGCTTCAAGCTTTATAAATGCAGCATCATGTAACATTTATATGTTCACTTGCTCTAAAAGCAAAAGTCGATCTGTGCGTATTACTTCCCATTTGTCATTTCAAAATCAAATATTAATTGAAAAACTTAATGAAAATAACCAGATTACTGCACAAGTTTCACAGAACATTAATAACATGTAAAAAAAATATGTTGCCCATTCAATGTATAGAAACCAAACATACACAACTTTCACATAACTGAAATTAATATTTAAATAGGAATGAAAACCAAGGATTTTTTTCTATTGAAAAAATCATAGTTTTACCCATAAAATGAACATCCAGATGGGTAAACCCATTAATCTACATTGTGGTGCTTGTAAAAACTGCTTTCATTCAAGTGAATAAAGATCCATATCTGCGCTTAGGACCAAAAGTAGCTTTCCGTGATTAGAAATGGATTGAGGATTAGTTTAAATAAGCACCCATCTGTATATCACAATCACATCTCATCACTTCTGATTAACAATTCAACCTGATTTGTTTTCTTGGTTTAAGCCTCACTATATAAATTTCGACAGGTTTTGGTTTGCTTTTTTTTAAATATGTCCACTCTAATCAAATAAATGTTCCCCATTTGATTTACTTTTAAAGCATTTCTTCTAAACTCCAAAAAGATACTGGCCAAGTTTAGCTCTGGCTACCTGCTATCCAAATGTCAAAAACCTATTGACTGCTTTTGGAGCATTAAAGTATATATTTAAACAATGTGCTTTTTTATCATTATGCAGGATAATTAGTTACTTATCAGGCAAATAGATCATTTTCATTCGTTTAGGTGCAACTATAATGGGTGTTTGAATGTAAAAAGCAGCTTTCAGAGAAAACCAGTCAAACAGCCACTAATGGGTTCCTGAGACAGGGAATGTCAAGCTGTAGACTAAACTCTAGCCTGACTTGAATGGATCATAACAGTAAATGTTGCAGGAAAACATTCAGTTACAGATCCATTGGCACTGTAAGGCAGCATTCACTAATGCAATGCTATAGCACCTGGATCCAAGGTTTCATTACACAGCATTCTGCTTTGTCAGGAATGACATACATTATTATAAGAATTTACTCATTTTGACTTATGAAAAGAATTTTGGCCTGCCTGCTATCCAAAAGGGGATAAGTTACAAGCCTTAAAGTAATCAGGGTAAAATAAAGGAAAACTAAATAAATTAATCATTTTAATTAAATCCGTTTCAAAGGACACAGCAATAAGCACAATAACACTGCAAAAAAAAGACTCAAAATGATAGTTAGACTGCAGACATTAAGTTCTAAACATAAGTATTAAAATTGCAGGTCATCATCTAATGGTGAATGACAGGTATCAGTCAATCCAAACTATAGGTACCACAAACCCATTATTATTTTATTATTATTATTCCCTATTGAAATTCACTGTGGAAAAGTGAGAATCCTGAAGAACCGTAAAAGAATGTTGAGGAAACTGTTCTTCAGACGCTCTTTATTCACTTCTATGGTAAATATCTGTTGTGGTAACAAAACTAGTCAGAATATGATCAACCTGGCTTGAGGGTGGGGAAAGGGAGGGATTTTGTTTCTATATGCGATAATAACAGAGTTTTGCATACACAGTGGAAGGAACCACTGATTCTCGCAATGGAAGAATGGATGGTGAAGTTAATGGAATTGGCTGAGATGGTGAAACTGCTTTCTTAAAGAAAAGACTTTATCTAGCTTTGTTTCTACATAAAAAGACCACTTTGGAGTTTTTGCTTGAAACTGAAAGAAATGAAATTTTAATGTTGAGATTTGATGATTAAAACTGACTAAGATTAGAGAAATACGATGTACTATTATATTTTAGAACAAAGGGTTAATGTATTTCATATTTGTACCTGTACTAAAGAAAGGCAGATGTTACCTTTTTTTTTTCTTATTTCTTGCATTTCACCCCTTACTTTTTTTTCCTTTCTTTATATGTATGTATGTATGTATGTATGTATGTATGTATGTATGTATGTATGTATGTACGTATGAATGTATGTATGGTATTCAGCTTTGTTCAGGTATTTTCCCACATCATTATAGTTGTGCTTTTAAAGTTGTAGCAATGTTTC
>BHFT01004385.1:0-26739 GCA_004320025.1 Laticauda laticaudata
TACAGAACGGATGCATCGCGTTAACCAACGGATGGCAAGTGTTTCTCTCCATTTTACATCCTCTTTCCATCCGTTCGTTCTGTGTGACAGGGGCTTAAGAGAATCTTTGAGCAACTTCTTGTGGTGCTTTTTCCTGGATCATGAGGCCCTCGCAATCACTCATATACTGTTTATCTCTTGATTGGATTATTGCAACATGGTCTACATGGAGCTATCCCTGAAGAGTATTCGGAAGTGATAACTGGTGTAGAATGCAGTGGTGTGGACAATTCATGAGGCCATTCAGGTGGCCCATGTAACACCACTGTTGTATGAGCTGCACTGATTGTTAGATGACTCCTAAGTCTAATTCAAAGTGTTGGATATTTCCTATAAAGCGCTTTGTGGCATGGGTCCAAGGACCCATCTCACTCCAGTGGGAGCACCCTTATACCACTCAGTCCAGCAAAAGAAGCCCACTTCAGATCTCCTCTGCCAAAGAATTTCAGCTGACAAGTTCCAGGGCAAGAGCTTTTCCTCCTCTGGTCCTTGTCCTATGGAATATTTCCTCCTAGGAGGTGAGGCTGGTCTCCAGTTTCTTGATATCTTGAGAAAGCTAAAACTTGGCTCTGCTGGTTGACTTGGGACCATGACTGAGGTGCACTACTTTGGGGAGTGATTGATGATGTAGAAAAAAAGATTCCCATTGCTCTGTGTCACCTGTCCCCTTGGTTTTTACTTTCTTACTTAATCTTTCTTATTTTAAGTGATATTTAACTATCTTTTTTTACTTTTTATTATTCTATAAGATTTCCAGAATCCTTGTAAGACATGAGAAGGAAGGCATATAAATTTAATCAAAAAACAGAAGTTATATTGATGAGACCATGATAGAAAGTAAAATATGAAGCAGCATAGAACCATTAATGGTAAATACATATTAATGTATTTAGGAATGAGGGCCATTATCTTGAATGTGTTTATTAGAGCAATGGCCCACTCAAGCTTGATGGTATCAAATTAAATAAAGTGACCCAATTCAGATACTGAGCTCTTACTTTGCTTCTGATTGTGATGCACTACTGGATTACTATGCTTTGTGACCCTAGAGACACTAAGACCATGTGAAATGATGAGCATGATGCTAAGGCCATGGTGGTGCAGTGGTTAGAATGCAGTACTGCATGCTAATTCTGCTGACTGTCAGCTGCCTGGAATTTGCCTGGAATCTCACTGATCTCAAAGTTGACTCAGGTTTCTATCCTTCCGAGGTAGGTAAAATGAGGACCCAAATTGTTGGGGGCAATAGGCTGACTCTGTAAACTGCTTAAACAGGGCTGTAAAGCTCTGTGAAGTGGTATATAGCCGATTTCTCCGAAAATACGACCTGCCCTGAAAGTAAGTTGTAACTTGAATTTTTACACATGTACCAAATATAAACCCTATTCCCCCAAAATAAGCCCTAATTGAGATCCAGATCGATCTGGAGCTTTGTTATCAGCTGCAGAGGCCTTCAGGAAAGCCTTGCCAGCTGCAAAAGAAGAAAATCCAGAANAAGTGAGGTTAGTCAGTGGATGACATCCCCCCAAAATAAGACCTGGTGCCTTTTTTGGTGGCAAAAAAAAAATTAAGATATGGTCTCATTTTCGGGGATACACAATAAGTCTAAATGCAATAGGTATTGCAAAAGCACTTCAAATTGATATGTTACTTCTAAAAAAATCATTCTGGGTCTTTTCCCAAAACATTGGAAAGCATGACTTCTTCTTTCAAAATACTTTACATTTTTACTTATAGTCAAAACTATGAAAGTATATGTCCTTTCCCAATCACTTCAGGGATTAAGTCCTTTTCCAATCATTTCAGGGATGAATTAATCAAAATTCCTACCTTGTTAACTCTTTTTCCTTCATAACGGAACTTCTTAGAAAAAGGAGTGGCAGGCGAACATGAGAGGCTGACAAACAGAACCCACTGAGCAGATGCATAATATAGTTCTCATTTTAAAATATGGGCTTATTTATAAAGGAGGCTGAATAAACAAGAAGAAAAATCAAAGATGAAGGAATACACTATCAGTAGCTCTGCCTGTTTATTTACAGCAAGGGATATAATAATTTCTTGCCCATGTATTGAACCACAATAAATCCATACCTTCTCCATCTGAAGAAGATAGTAATCAATGAAATCTTGTGGCTTGTGCAGAGAGTGAGATTCCTTGTGTTTCTCTATTTCCTGCTTTGCAAATGCAAGGATAATATACAGAGAAACCAGGGCTTTCTTGTGAGGGCCTGGGAGGTACTTCATTAACTGTGGGAACAAATCATACACCTAACAGAAAAGGAGAGGAAAAGTTATTTATTCCCCACGATAAGTAAAGCAGGGAAGAGTCAAACACATCATAAGTCATGAATCCCTGTGTGCCCACAAAAAAATGCCTTGAATGCCTTTCATTACTCCCACAAATTTCCCTAGGTTGTTAGGAGCTTAGATTCTTGTAGAGAGCTTAAGCTTGCAATAAATCTTTACACTCATTTGAACTGCCTGAATGTTCTGATTTCCCAGGTGCTTGACAGAAGGGTAGAGATGATTTATGGGCTTAAACTGTTGAGGACATTCCAAACTATCAGATGGACCGAAATAGTCAAGCTGTAGATTCATGGAAAAAAGGACTGTTTAATGCTATTCCAAGATACTGTATTGGAGGGACACCTAACATCAAAAATGTCATCAAAAAAGCACAACAAAAAATGTTCTTTCCGTGCCAACTCAGAAAGCTCAAACTGCCCAAGGAGCTGCTGATCCAGTTCTACAAAGGAATTATTGAGTCTGTCACCTGTGCACCTTTATAACTGTCTGGTTTGGTTCTGTAACCCAACAAAACAGACACCAGACTTCAGAGAGTAAATTAGGACTTTGCAGAAAAAAAATAATTATTACCAAACCTGCCTTCAGTCGCAGGACCTATATACTGCCTGGGTCAAAAAGAAGGGGCTGTGAAGAGCCCTCACATCCTGGAACATAAACTATTTTCAACTCTACCCTCAGAATGACACTATAGACACTGCCACAACCAGAACAACTAGACATAAGGAAAGTTTTCCCCAAACACCATACTCTGCCAAAACAGATAATTCCCTCAACCACGTCCAAACTATTTTACTAAGTTATGCCACAACTATTACTATTGATCTTCTCATAAACATCCTTTCACCGATCTCCTCAACTTATGGACTCATGGAATTAATTTTGTTATTTGTATCCTTATTATTTTTATTGTCTGTTTAGTAGTTTGGATTGATTTAATTGCTTAATTATTGATGAGTCCTAGTATAATTCACTGCTTATTTGTACCCTATGATTTGTCATTAAGTGTTGTTCCCTTCTTTGATGAACGTAATCTTTTCTTTATGTAAACTGAGAGCATTTGCACCCAAAGACATATTCCTTGTCTGTGTCCAATCAACATTGGCCAAAAGATTCTATTCTATTCTATTCTATTCTAGCTGAAGAGACCTTGGAGGGTCTTCCAGTCCAACCCCCTGCTTGTTTGCTTGTTTGTGTGAATGGAAAGGAAAGGCCCACCCTCTCTCTTCCCTGTGTATGTTTGTGTGCGTGTCGTACTTAGTGTATGATGAATTAAGCCAAAATTGTTTTTTAACCATTTTTCACATGAGATTATAATAAGAGAAATTGTGAAATATAGGTTGACATCTTTCTTCCGTCTCCCTCCCCCCCCCCTCCACCATAACCCAACATAATTAACAGTTTTGGATGCTTGGTAACCAGTTCTAATTTTTATGACTGGGTTGTGCAGCTTTTTTCTGCAGTCAAATGATTTAACTATTTACAACTTGCCATATTGCTAAACAAACAAATGAACTTTAACAACCTTGCAGTTTTTCAGCAAAAAAAAACACCACATTCCATCAGATAAGCTGGGATTCAGACTTACAAACATGTGATTTGCTTAATATTCAATGCTGACTTGCTTTACAGCCTTTGTAAAAATTGGTTCTAATATTAAGTCCAGTCAAACATGATGGCACCAACTTCCAAATCAACAATGACTTACGATCAAAATTCTAGGGCTCAGTTATGCTACTAAGACAATGAGCTTTTTGCATAATTTCAATCTGCTCCCAATATTCGAAATGATGGATTCCTCCATGGGAGAGAGCCAATTTTGTGCAGTTGGTAAAGGCACCACCCTCTAAAAACAGATAGGCAAGTAATTTTTTATTTCTAATCAGGCACTAAGGTCACTGGGTGACTTGGTGCGGTAATCTTTAGGGAAGTGGGCAATGTAAACCACTTCCAATCCTTGAACAAAGAAATCTACAGAACTTTGTCCAGGCTCTTCACCAAGAGTCAAGACTCACTCACACACACGTGGGCATTCGCGATACACCACATTATACTTCGGAGAGTAAAGTAGATGAGAGCATTTCCAAAAATTTCCTCCATTGCTGCCCATTCTAGGATTCCATGAAAATCTGGTGGGGACACATAGTTGTTTTTGGTGGCTTTGTCTCCTTATTAGAATCAGGTCTTCCCCCAGAGGTGGTATTCAGAGGTTCTGACCAGTTCTGGAGAACCCAGTTAGCAGAAATTTTGTAGTAATTCAGAGATTTCGGCAAATACCAACCTCTCACTCCCACGCCCCTATCTGTTCTCTGTCTCCCGCGTCCAGCTGCATTCAGCTGGATCTTCTTTTGTTTGCCCTGCACAGGGAGAACAGACCTAAAAGCAGGCTTAGTGGGTGGGAGGGAATGGGATTTTACGCAGCTAACCTCCCGGATGTGCGGAGGCAATGGGGATTTGCAGTTTCCTTCCCTGGGAGTGAGGTAGAATGGGGATTTTACAATATCCTATCCCATGCCATTACCACCAAGCCACACTGCAGAAACTGGTAGCTAAAAAAAATTTGCAATCCCGCCACTGAAATTTCACCGCATGAAAAGAATCAACGAAGAATTTTTGAAAATAATTTTAAGAGCTTTGAACCAGTTCTGAAACTCTTCATCTTCTGCAAGAAAAACTGCATGTCCGAAACTCAAAGCACATATGGACATTAGGAAACCGCATTGGTACTGGAAAAATAAAGGGTCCAAATGGTGCCCTGCAAAAGAAGATTATTTCATAATGAAAACAGTCTCTTTTGTTAACCTGGTTTGTTTGCTAGAATTCAGAATCATTACGGCTTGCCGAGTTTTTCTCAAGGCAGGAGTTTGATATACCATGGATATTTCAGCCTATTTTGAAAACTTCCAGTTGATAGTGAACCCACAACCATGGAGGTGGAGCTCTTCTGTTGATTAATATTTCTCTTTACTTTCTACGCTGGTTCTCTCTTTGACAAGTTCTCCCCATTACTTTTTGTTCTTGCCCTCTGGGTGCCCTAAAGAATTAAGTCAAGAGCAATGCATTTTATGTGGTAATGAAGAAGTAAACACCACTTGTACTTTCAAAAGGCACTATAAAGGAGTGTGTTATTAACTATTTGGGGAAACGATAAAAAAAAGTACATTACTGCTAATGCTTCCAACTGTGGTTATCTAACAATGGAGGCAGTTGCCACTCCAAACGTTGATTTTGATAATATTGCAAGATATTAAAGATCTATTACATGAAAACCGGAGACTTAAAGGGTAGAAATCAAATACAAATTCAAGGAAAAACAGATAAGCATGGTGGCCATATGTGCAGATACAAACGCATTACAAAAAAAGATGGAAGAACAATTTGGTTTCATATGAGCCCTACCAAAGAATTAGATAAGATTTGGCATGGAGAGGAAAGGAAATTGATTAGTACAATATATAAAAATATCTAATTGGATTATAAATTAAAAGAAGAAGACAGTCAAGGAGTGTATTGGATAATTGGGCAAAAAATGTGCGCACAGTATAGAATTAGGACAAGTTGGGAATATGTTTGGGAAATAAATTACAAAAACTAACCATGTCAGGCCTCGCATACAAAGAGAATCTCTATTAAAATGGTGTATCCTTGGGCACTTACCACAGCCCAGAGAATGGCTTAAGATGTTCCCGGAAACCTTCCCCCCAAACTGCCGGAAATGTAACTGCATCCCCAGAGAACATACTTTCATATTATGGTGGGACATGTCCATATGCCAGGAGTTTTGGAAAAATATCAAAAATTGGATTCTCAAATATTACCAAACAAAGATTGTAAAAAACTTTGAACCCGAAAACTTTTTTGCTGGGTTATGATAGAACTCAAAATAGAAAATAAAATGTCAATATTTAATCTTTGCACATTTATAACGGCAGTCAGAATAAGCTTTGCTCAAAATTTGGGAAACTGTCTATGTCCCTTCAGATGCAGATGCGTCCATGTAAAAAAATTCATTGACGTGTGCAGAGATGCGACAGCCTCACCAAAAGTTACCAAAAACAACTAAAGATAGTGAAACTACAAATTTGGAAAACTGTTCGTATGAATGGTTAAAAAAAAAGCAACATTTGACAACTGAATGAAGTTATAGAAAAACTCTGAAGGACATGATTAATCATTAAAGTATTTCTGTGAAAATAAAACATTAAAGAAACAAGAAAGGTATTGTAACAAGGTAGATCACGTCAATGATTATGGGGTAAAAGAAAAAAAAGAAAAAGAAAAATGTAACCAATGCTTAAATACCTGCTGCAAAAGTAGTATATGCATATATATTTGTTTCTTAGTTTCGTGTATCATTTTAATAGAATTCTCTTCTCTCTCTGTCGGTACTTACCATGTTATGGTTAATCAGCTATTGAATTACGCGGATATCTTTTTTCAATAATAAGTTTTTTCTTATTTTCTTAAGAAGTGCAGACTTGTGATATTGCCAGATGAGATTCTGCTGAAACATTGCTACAACTTTAAAAAGCACAACTACAATTGACGTGGAGAAATACCTCGAAACAAAGCTGAATACCGTATATATATTTATATATATATATATATATATTAATATATATATATATATATATAATTATATATATATAAATATATATTATATATATATATACTTATAGTATATATATATTTGTTTATGTTTTTTTGTTTTCTTTAAAAAATGTTTTTAAATATATTAAACTTAAACTTTATTTTAAAAAAAAAGAATAAGTTCAAATGCCTCTTTCTTTGTGACAGTCCCATAATTACTGTTTATTAATTGTTCTCACTGCAGAAAAATATTAACAAGTACTCCTTTACTTCTATATTGGCTTCTTCTTCAACAGGCTTCTACACATTACTGTATTTTTGAGTTTTAGAGCCCATTCCACTCGTGTACCAACGGATGCAAAGAGGATGTAAAACGGACAAAAAAAACTTGCCATTCCGTTTGGTTAACACGATGTACTCATTGCATCCATTTTGCTTCCTCTCTATCCGTCAGCATATCCGTTTATTGACGTTTCATTCCTTCTCAGAAAAGTTTTGAAGCTGCCCAAACTGCAGCGGAAAATGTATCCAATGCATCCGGTCTGCATCCTCTAGGCATACGGCGGGACATCCGTTCTGCATTCCATTTTACGAGCATCTGCTATATCCGCTAGGCATCGCCTGTGCATCCGCACGAATAAAAAGAAGGAAACTCAGTTTAGGTATCTCTCTTACTGTCCCGTCTATTGTTGTGTGAGAAAGAAAGATGAGATGTGTAATGAGGTTAAAAAAGAGATATAAAAATGGGAAATTAGTAATAGAGTAAATGAATTAGTATAGAAAAGTGGTATTCAACAGAACGTTGGATATGGTATAAAAAAAAATATATTGCGAATAGCCAGATGGTTAAGTCCTTTCCGTGTAACAAAAGCTCCACACTCTGTACCAGCCACCGCGGCCCAACAACTACTACACATAAGCTCCACTACTCCACGACCTAATAACACTTTCCGCAAAGCAAATCCGTTTCCATCGTGGGGGTAAAACGGACGCAGAGGAGCTCCAGAACGACGCGCGAGCCGTTTAGTGCAGCACGGATGGAGAAAGGGATGAAAAGCGGATGCAGCCTCATCCGCTCTGCATCCGCTTCTGCATCTGCTCTGCATCCGCAAACTCTGCATCCTCTACGCCATCCGCTCTGCATCCTCTATGCATCCTCTACTGCATCCGTCTCTGGCATCCTCTACGCATCCCTACGCATCCTCTTATACATCCGCTTCTGCATCCTCTATACATCCGCTAAACTGCATCCTCCCCGACGTCCGTTCCTTACCGTGTTATCGTTCTGCTTATGCAAAATTTTTGCCCCTTGTTGAGAGCGCGGATAACAACTGGATGGGAACATTTTGCTCGTCCGTTTGTGTCCTTTTTGCATCCGTTGTGGGCAAGTTGTGACATGGCCTTTAAGGCGTTTCTGAAGGTTATAAGATCACCTAGCTTTTGGGGAGGAAAATGAAAAAAAATCTGCCTCTGCCTCCAGCAATTTTGTCTCCTCTGCAGCAAGCCAGCAAACCAGCCTGGTCATCTTCAGACTAACCATGAATAGCACAACGCAGCTGATATGTTGGTAGGATGGGCTCTCCAGCGATCAGCTGTTTTTCAGCTGCAGTGATTGTCATTAGCCTAATTGCTGCCTCCACATGCCCCCATTTTCAGCCTTTGTGTTCCCATTTTCAGCTCTGTATGCTCCACTTTTGACCTCCTGTGCCCCATTTTCAGCCATTCTGGAGGCAGGGACATAATGGTTTGGAAAATGGGGCGTGCAGACGCCCAAAACAGGGGGTGTGGAGGCCAAAAATGGGATGTGGATGCAGCACACTGCTGGCTCATATATAAGATTTGAGGACTGCTACACCTAGATACTAAAGCTCAGGACTTTTAAGATGATGTATTGGAATGTGAGAATGACCTTGGAAAACAGATGGGTGAAGAGATGCTGCATAGGAAATAATTATATAAAGGGGGGAGGAGCCTAAATTGAGTAATCAGTAATGAGCAGAAAATAAAACTTCAAAAGGATCCCATCTAATTTCAGCCAGTAAAAAGAAACTGGAGCAGATTTGTACTTTCAGACTTGTTAATGTTTGTTAATGTAGCCTGACAATAAAATAGAAGGAGTTCATCTTGTCATTTCCCCTGTCTATTCAATTTGGGAGGTTGACAGGGTAAAAGAAGAGAAATGAGAACTGCCTATTTAAAACACAAACAAAAAACCCAAATCAATACATCTATTTTTGTTGGAATACATGTTAGAATGTATTTTGTGTTGCAACAAGTACATAATTATTTAGCCACAGAATTATTTAGGCAGTGTTTAGTGTGCATCTATGCTTATAATTTATGGTTTTTTATGTGTTCTGAGGAGAGTTTCCTGTTACAGTAATATAATTGAGCAGTAAAGTACATGGTGACTCTTTGTTTGCTCTATGTGGTACTTTATATAAACAGAATTTTTAACAATTTTTTATTTAAAATACTCAAAATGGGGGTGTGTGTAAAAATTGGCAGATGGGGATTTGAATCATGACCCCAAATGACATACCTTTTGTTTGTCTAAAGATCTCCACCATCGTCTGAGCTAGGTCTTCTATCTAATGCTCAATGCTTTTCTTCCCCAGGCCCAGCTTCCACAGAGAAGTGACACCAATGTGTTGCTGTTTTTTCCAGCTGTGGCCATTGGTGAAAACAATTCCTGAGGGCATCAGCAGACAATGATAAATGATTTCTAATTACTGTTGTGTTAAAAAAGATAGGTTGAGTTCTTGCCAAACGTCTCTCTAAATTTCAGGTGGGAATCCCAACCCCTTGTGACATGTTGCCGTTTTTGTAAAATTCTAGAGTACAAAAAAAAAAAATGTTTTTTTTTATAAATAAAACCCTAGCTGTACCTGTAACCCTCTGTATGTACGACTGGTGACCACCTCTATCATATATGAGGGACATTGAAACCTTTTAAGATGGTGTAATTCAGTGATGGTATGCTACCAGTTCGGACCGGTTTGGCTGAACTGGTAGTAAAAAAACTTCTGACCATCAGCTGAGAGGACAAAGAAGAGAAAAGCACAGGATTGGGCCTCCCACCTGCCCCTGCACTTTTCTTTATCCTCTCAACTGATTGGCGCTGCAGGCCTCAGATGGTGTGTGGAAAGCTATGCACGCACATTAGGTGTGCACACCCGCAATCACTGAACCAGTAGTGGAACAGGTAGGATCAGGTCAGCAGTTCAACAGGTGGGGTCGTGCACGTGTTGCATTACATGCACGTGTTGAGTGCAGTCACTCTCAACACACGAGGATGAAAAAATTAGCCATCACTATCCTTTACAATAAAAATAAATATGTCATGAGTCTGAATCTGAGGAGAGTGGCTCCACTGGCTGTGGAGGAAACTGGGGAAGGGCAAAGTCCGGCTGGGCAGAGCAGGGAAGAGGTAGAGCAAGGGAAAGGGGGTTCAGATGAAGATCAAGGCCCACCCCCTCCTCATCCTAGTAAGGGCAAAGTTCTTCAAATTTGGCAAGTTTAAGACTCGTGGACTTCAACTCCAAGAATTCCTGAGCTAACATGACTGGAAGNGACTGGAAGAGGAATTCTGGGAGTTGAAGTCCACAAGTCTTAAAGCTGTCAAGTTTGAAGACCCCTGTCCTCGGGCATGCAGGGAAGAATGCAGAAGAGAGCAACGTGGGTTGCATAGCTTACCAGGTTTCCCTTCACCAGGCACACCTGGGGATGGAGTTTAAAGGAGAGGCAGTTGGGAGGGGCATTTGTCAGGAACAAATGTTGAATTCATCAAGGATTGTGAGTGTTAGCCTGCATTCCTGGCATTCTTCATGTCTGTGTGAATTATTGCCATGCTTCTGTGTGCTTATCTGCCTTGCTGAAATTATCGGATTCATTATCTTATCCTGCTGGAGTGATTGATTGCTCATGGAGCTTTTCTCCAGGTCGGAGAGTAATCAGGACATTAGGGCCATGCCCCAGGTCATCAAAAAATATTTTCCATTCTGTATTGGAGCACTTCTCAAATTATTTAATGGATAGGTGATTAATAAATATATACTGAACATACATATGATGATATGAAACTGGGCATTTCAATGTGAGAGAGAATGAGTAAAAATCAAATCTGCAGAAACAGAAATATGAAAGAAGAGGAAAGAGATCCAGAGGAAGGAGAAGATGGAGAAACATGTAGTTGAATGAAGTTGATGAGAGCCTCAAAAAAAGAGATAGAAGTTTAATTAAAAAGGCAATATCTAAATCAATATATGAATGTCATAGTCCAGGTGGAAAGTTATGGACATGTTTAATATTTTGGTGTAAAGTGAATTAAGCAATATTTCTTTTGCTTGCAAATTCCTGTAAATCATTTTCTTTACTATATCTTACTCTTTTTTTCCTGTGCCAGGCACAATATTACCACATATTGGAAGAATTTGATGGTTATTACAATTTGCACTTATCCCTTCCTTTCCCAAAATCATTCAAGAAAGCATCCTCTGCTCAATACAAGAATTCTTCTGGGAAGTTGGTAGTTCCTTCTTTCACAGGATTGAATCCGGACAGCACTATTGTAAGTTGTTGCCCATACCACAAGCTGTATACATTTCCATATCATTTTACAGGTTGTCAAGTGAATCAAAAATGAGAAAAATTACAATCAAATGCAGAGATTATTTTCATTTTATACTGTATGCCATCTATAGGTGTTCCAAAATCCTGAAATCTAAGACTTTTCACCACATGCAGTTCTATCTCTAATTTTTTTCTCTCTCTAAGATTCTTGCCATTGTCTTTCTGATTTTAAGGATTACTTTCCTTAAAAAGGACATCTTTTTGTTATTTTTCTTTTTGCCTATCTTATTCACTTTCTGAATTTCTATACTACCACCCTTTCTCTGAAGAACTGGTTCCATCATCAAACATTTATTGATAAGATTGAACTAGAATCTGCCTTCTAAAAATGCAGCTCCATTATTTTACATTGTTCTCAGTGAAGCAACTATGAACAAGTCAATCTCAGTCATCCAGGTCATGGTGATCCGAAAGGTTCTTTTTCAAGAAGCAACAAGACTCTGGTTTTTCTTTGAAGACGTTTTATTCTCATCCAAGAAGCTGAGCTGAAGAAATTTCTTGGATGAGAAACAAAACATCTTCAAAGAAAAACCAGAAAGTCCAGTTGCCTCTTGAAAAAGAACCTTCAGCATTACTTGGCATGATGAATTGTACCATAAGTTTGAGAATTATCACGATTACTACTGGTTAGAATTAAATACCTAAAGGAAGTAATCTTCAGTGAGCCAAAGCCTACCTGCCAAGAAGATCCCAAGGAATGGCAGAGCCAAAGGACCGGGAGGCAAATGTCTTCTGATCCAAAATTGTCTCAGGAAGAAGAGAATCAACGGAACAAGCAGCAAAGAAACCAAAATTGTCCCTATCACCATCTTTATTCTGCTAGTTCTTTTTCTTTGATGCTCACTAATAGATTTGGAGATAGTTATATCCTTTTGTCTGGTGCTTTTTCTTCTTCCTCCTGTTTATGTATTCACTGATGGGAATGAATAGCAAGACATGTTTCGATGATTAGTTTGAATGCCACTGGCATTTTACTAAAAAGTTATATTAATCTGCATGAAGGAGGTTTTATGACCATCCATCACTCAAATAATAAAGAGATTTAAAAAAAAGCAAATCTAAGGCTCTTTGTCCTCATTAACACGATAGTATGCCAGCATTATTTGAAAATCATGATGAAATCATGATGAAAATCATGGTGTCCCATATGACCATGAAATCTGCCCAAATATACAGAAAAATATCCTAGGACAGTAACTCTATTGAATTCTACTGTACAGTGCAATATTAATGGAATATCAATGGTTTGCATTTATTTTCATAGTCATAATGTACACTGAAGATCATATTTAATTTCATTGTATGAGGTGCAGTGACAATAAAGTAAACTAAACAAACTAAATCTTGTTGGCACACACTAGATAGATATTATCTAGTCCAGGATTATGTCTCATAGTTACTCTTGCAATCCCAGAATCAGGACTTTATCATGAAGAACCTCACTAAACTTTGTTTACAAATAAGGGAACATCTTCATGAAGGATTCATACTGTTGGGCACCGTCTTTGGTTGCTGAGAAGCCTTTGGCAACTAAAACAAGTGTAACCACCATGCTAATGAGGAAGGGCTGTTCTAATAGATTCTGCAGCAGCTGTTTTTGATTGAAAGGTGTCCCATATCCAAGCGGTAATTATAGGTAGAGAGTTGTGTGTGTTTAGAAATACCTACTTAAAAATGATGACAACAATCCAGTTGCCTAACCCATGACCATAACCAGAAATGATCTACACTAAAACTCTACCAGGAACAATTGCCCAACTCCAAAACATATTGTGTTTTGCCTGATGGTCCAATTTCTTTTATTATTCTTTTATTCCTTATCACCAAACTACTGATTGCCTTGCTGTGTCTCCTTCTGAGCATAACCTGAAAACTGTATATTTGAAAGACTTTTTAAAGCTCATGTCTGCCTGTCAACTCATCAAACGTTCCTATACCTGTTTTAGTGGTTGCCATAAAAAGGGGGGGGGAATCTGAAAGAGCAATGCAACAGTTTGAAATCGAAAGTACATTCCAACTCTTATCTTTAAAAGATTGTAACTAAAATACCAGAGTTTTTGCCCAATAATATATTTAATTGGAGACCATGAATGATGACACCCAGCCTGTGAATGTGCTCAGTTGGAGAATCTGGTTTATGAGATACCCAGAGGAGAGGGGGAAAGCAGGGTCACAAGTGATTGTAAATTATGTATTCCAGAGTTGGCTTCATACAGGGCAATGCCAGTATGTCACCTCTAATAAATCCTTTGAAGTTAATTGTTAACTGCAGGATAGGAATTATAAACTAACATTGTCAACTGCACATAACAAAAATTTGTATAAAATGTTTCATAGGTGGCACTTTTTACCAACAAGATTGGCAAAGATGTTTAAGGATATGTTTGCTAAGTGTTAAATGCAATCAAATACTAGGTTCATACTATCACATGTGGTGGACATGCCCAAAGACAAAAAGATATTGGGCAAAAATACATACATGGTTGAAAAAAATAGTGAAGCAACACATAGATCTAAAGCCAGAAATGTTTTTGTTGGTTATTCTATTAGAAAAATATAATAAAGAGAATACATATTTAATTTTACATGTGTGAACTACAGCTACAATTGTATTTGCACAACAATGGAAAAATGAAAAGATCCCTATGAAAATGTTATTAAAAATATTAAGCCCCTGTCACATTGAACAAACGGATGGAAAGAGGATGTAAAATGGAGAAAAACACTTGTCATCTGTTGATTAACGCGATGCATCCGTTCTGTACTCACTGCGTCCGTTTTTCTCTCTCTATCCGTCCAGCATCCGTTTATTGATGTTTCCATCCACTCAGAAAATCTTTGAACTACTTCAAACATTTGAGCGGAAAATGTATCCAATGCATCCGTTCTGCATCCGCTAGGCATCCGCTAGCCATCCGTTATGCATCCGTGATGCATACCGCTATATCCGCGAGGCATGCCGCTCCAGCGGGAAATGGACGCAGGGAGGAGTGGAACGGACGCGGAACGGGTGCAGACGGATGCCTAGCGGATGCAGAACGGAAACAAAGCATTTAAAATGGAAAAAAACGTCCGCAGAGGGACCTATCTCAGATATTAAGGATGTCTAGAGGATGCCTAGGGGGATGCAAAGGGACACCTGGGGAAAACCTATACTGCCTATAAAAAGGGGAGCAACTCACATGGATCTCACTTTCACGACCAGCAGCCCCTGCGGTGCAGACCTCTGCAGCCTTCATCTGACTCTTGCTCTTCCACAGCATCCAGTCATGTCCACCGTTGGATCGTAACAAAGTCTCTTTTGGCAGCCACCATCCTTCTTGCAACAGTGCGAAGCCATCTACAGACTCTGTGAACTCTGTTACGGGAATAAAAAGAGGGCCAAAGAAGCGTCTGGGTACGAAGATGGATCGCCAAGAGAGCAGAGGACGGACTAGTACAACAGCTGATGGTGGAGCTCAGGAACGAAGACACTCTGCATTCCAGAACTTCATGAGGATGCTCCAGCCATGTTTGACGAAGTTGTGCAGCGGCTGACACCCAGGTTGACCAAGGCAAACACCAACTTCCGGCCCAGCCTGGAACCTGGGCACAAGGTGACACTCACTCTGCGCCCACCTGGCCTCAGGACCACCTACAGGAGCATGCAGTACGGCTGGAGGGTGCCACACACAACACATCAGCATTGTGGTCAGAGAAGTGGTGCAGGCATTCATCGAAGAATACCTGAGGAGCTCCTCCAGTAGCCCCACCACTGAAGAACGGGATGGAGAAAGTTGCAGAAGCAGTGGTATCAGAGGTGGAACTTCCCACACACCGTTGGAGCCATTGATGGCAGCACGTGGCCTGCAAAGCACCCAGCCAAATCAGGGTCCACTTATTTCAACTACAAGGGCTTCTTCAGCATCGTCCTCTTTGCCATGGTCAATGCTGACTACAAGTTCATGTACATCAATGCTTCAGGCAAACGGCTCATCTTCAGATGCCAGGTATACAACGCCAGTTCACTCAAGGAGGGGCTGGAACGCAACCTCATCGTGGCTTCCCAAGATCCAGACCCCTGCCCAACGACACACAGAGATGTGCCCTACTTCATCGTGGGGGATGACGCCTTCTCCCTCAACCTACCTCATGAAGCCCTACAACCTCCAAATGCCTCCACCGGAAGAGAGGATCTTCAACTACAGGCTGTCCAGGGCAAGGCGGTGGTGGAGAACGCCTTTGGCATCCTGGCCAACAGGTTCCAGGTACTTCTCACCACCATGGCAGCATCGCCCAGAGACCGTGAGGAGGATCATGGAAGCGTGCTGCATCCTGCACAATCTCATGCGCACCCGCTACCCAGTCTTGCAGAACAGGGATTGTGGACCCTCCAACAAGGCAATGGGAACATGGAGCCTGGGGAATATGGAGGCAAGGGCAAAACCTATAGAAACTGATGGATGTGCAAGGTCCAACAGAGCCTCAACATGAAGGGAAGAAGCAGCGCAAACCTTCTGAGACACTGGTGCAACTCCCCAGCTGGAGCAGTGGAGTGGCAAGACAGGATGATAGATGACTAATGGATGCTTCCTTCAGCCCTGTCTCATCACATGGATGAGATTGGGCCATGTATTGGGTGGGCCTACAATGAAACAGGGCATTTAATAAAAGTTGTGTTTATGTTGAAATGTTGTGGGATCAATGATTACATTAGTATTGATAATAAAGGGCCATATGTGTGGCACCTGGGAGGGTGGACCATACAGTCCCACTATGCTTGCACTGGAGGTTTATCTATCCCACCAGCTATCTTAAACCCATCCCAAAGGTATCCCTGCCCATCCCACTGCTATCTTAACCCATCCCACAAGCATGCAAAGGCTTAAACCATTCCAAAAGTTTCCACCAAGACTTTATTTAAAAAAAAGAAATGAAGCAAGTGTGTGAATCAAAGATAGACTTTATTAACAAGCTATAAAACAAAAATGCGTCTCTGGCACTCCTCTTGGTCGCTCAGTCCCACCGGGTGAAGGGTGCAGGTGCTGTGGAGGTGGCTGGTGCTGGAGTGCTTGTCATCAGCTCCTCCAGAAGCGAGAGAGCAGCAGAAGCCCCACCCAGCAAGAGCGAGCCCGTGCTGCAGAAGCCCCAGCAGAAACCAGAAGGTGAGGGTCAGGGGGTGGGATGGTGGCCCTGTCCCTCTTGCAAGGGCTGGCAGCAGATGGCTGAGGCTTTCTGTTCTTCCCCATGGTTGTGGGTTGCTGGCTGGCAGGGAGGCTGACAGGAACCAAGGCTGGCAGGAAGGCTGGCAGGCAGGCAGGCACCAAGGCTGGCAGGAAGGCTGGCAGGAAAGGCTGGCAGGCAGGCAGCACCAAGTCCTGGCAGGAAGGCTGGAGGAAGGCTAGCAGGCAGGCAGGCACCAAGGCTGGCAGGCAGGCAGACAGAAAGGCTGGCAAGGAGGCTGGCGCAAGGCTTGCAGCAAGGCTTGCAGGCAGGTATGCAGGCAGGGCAGGCAAGGCTGTCAATCCGTCCGGCAGCAGGCTTTCCTCTGAATGGTCACCTGCTCCGAGCTGCTTCCATTATATCCGCGGGGGCTGACGCAATGCATCCTCCCCGCATGCGCAATTATGCTAGGCATCCGTTAGGGTTCCACTGTGGCATCCACTAAGGCTCCCGCTGTGCATCCGCTTCATCCGCTGTGCGTCCGCTCTGCATCCGCTCTTTCCGTTCCACGTCTGCTTTGCTGAGGTCCCCCGGAAAGCCTAGCGGATGTGCCATCTGCTCTCATCCGCTCCCATCCGCTAGGCTTCTGCTCTGCATCCATTTTCCATCTGCTCTGTGTCCTCCCCGTGTCCGTTCCTTTCCGTGTTATCCGCTCTGGTTATGCAAATTTTCACCCCTTTTGAGAGCAGATAACAACGGATGGAACATTTTTCTCATCTGCAATGTCCTTTTTGCAAACGTTTTGCATCCGTTGGGCAGTGTGACAGGGCCTTTAGAATGTGCATATTTCACTGGCAAAACAGTCCAGGGTGGTGACCCTGTGGCTGGGACCCATTGGAATATCGTCTCCCTGAAAGCTGATCACTCTCTTGTATTGTATTGAAGGAGGGTTGCGCCCTCAGTCGGATCGTGCCCAAGGAAGTGTGCTTCTTAAAGTAAGATTTATTTTACTGTATTGTTATCTGGTCTCGGTTTGGCAATAGTACTTGTTTCCGCCATTAACAACACCCTACAGGAAAAGAAGTTTTGTAAAGAAAAATAAAAAAAAGAAAAGAAAAAAAGAAAGTAGTTTTCAACCAACTGGTTAAGCTGGTGTTTCATAAAGATGTTGTTTTAATGCTGTTATTTTTTGTGATTACAGTTGTATTGCAATTTGCAATCTCATTGTTGTAATTGTTATCCTGTGATGAGATTTCTGCACAGATGCCTCTTGATTATTTTGCTTTTGTTTCAACTTTTCTCCCGATGAAGGTTATGCCTCAATGTCAGAGTCCTTTTTGCCTTCTTCCCATTATCTATTGTCTCTCTATTGATTCCTTTATTTCAAATTGTTTATGCTCAAATTGTTATATTGGTTCATTTTTCTCTTCCTTATTGTCATTTTATATTCTTGATGATACTGCCTAAGTTAATTGGAAAAAGCTTAACCTTGCTGCTAGGATTGAGTTTCCATTCCTTCTTTTGTCTGAATTGTTATTTTTCATCCTGGGTGCTTTTTCCTTCAGCACTATGATTTTTTCTTTACCTGATCCTGGTTTTTTCCTTTCTGTCCTTACTTGCTCTCAACTCATTATTAGTGTCTTTTAGCTTGCTTTTCTAAGTGTCTATGTCCCAACTTAATTGCTTCCTACCATGTCTCCCCTTTTTCCTGTAGATAAGGTTCAGCTTATTTTTTTCTTATTATTAATTATTATTCCCTTTATTGCCAGAGTACAACATGTGTACAATGAGATTGGCTGAGCCTCCCTTCATGCACCCCCCAACACAACTCACAGTGAGGACAGAAGTCCCTAACCCAGTCCCAATCTTATTATATTATGTGACCTTGTTGCACAACGCGCCGGCCCCACAAGTCTATCATACTATGTTGACATGAAGTTATTTTCCATTCAGAAATCTGACAGCCCACGGGTAGAAACTGTTCTTCAGCCTGTTGGTGTGGCTGGCTATGCTTCTATATATCCTACCTGATGGTAGGAGAGTGAAGAAGTGCTGACCGGGATGTGAGTCGTCCCTGAGAATTTTCCTCTTCTAAGGCAGTGAGCCCTAGTGAGGTCATCTAGTGGTATCAGGAAACAGCCCATGATGTTTTGTGCTGTGCTCACCACCCTCTGTAATGTCTTTCTATCCACAGCTATCAAGCCAGCATACCACACCATAATGCAATATGTGAAGACGCTTTCTATTGTGGACTGGTAAAAGGAGGTCATCAATTGTTGTTCCACTTTATTCTTTCACAAGACCCTGAGGAAATGGAATCTCTGTTGGGCTTTTCTGGCCACCTGAGTTGTGTTTATTTTCCAGGTAAGATCTTCGCTGAAGTAGACTCCCAGGAATTTAAAGGAGGAAACTCTCTCCACATAGCCCCCCTTGATGTAAAGTGGGGCAGGTTCCTCTCTCTTCTTCCAGAGGTCTAACACCATCTCCTTTGTCTTGCTGATGTTTAGGTGCAGGTTGTTTTTTAGACAACATGAGGATAATTTTTGAACCTCCCCCCTGTACACTGTTTTGTCTCCACCTGTAATGAGACCCAATACAGTAGTATCATCTGTGAACTAAATGATCACAGTGGATGGGTCAGATGATGCACAATCATGTGTGTACAGTGAGTACAGGTAGGGTCTGAGCACACCGCCCTGTGGGGAGCCAGTGCTAAGTTTCAGGGAGATGGATGTGACAGACTCCGCCGTCACTGTTTGTGGTTGGTCCCTCAGAAAGTCTTTGATTGAGTCGCAGATGGAAGAGGGAAAATCCAAGTCAGTCAGCTTTTTGATAAGGATACTCAGCAGAATAGTATTGAAGGCCAAGCTGTAGACAGTGAAAAACATCCTGACATCGTTTCCAGGTTTCTCCAGATGGCTCACTATAGAATGTAAGGCAGTAGCTATAGCATCATCTGTTGACCTGTTCCCCCCTGTAGGCAAACTGATGTTTATCAAAGTCTGGTGGGAGGCATATCCTGAGGTGTTGGAGAACCAGTCTTTCTAAGCATTTCATCATTGCTGACGTTAACGCAATTGGTCTGTATTCACCTAGACAATTAATTGCTGTTTTCTTGGGGACTGGGACAATCGTGGCTGTTTTCAAGCATGATGGAACACAGGCCATTTGCGGAGAGATGTTAAAGGTTTTTGTCAGGACCCCTGCTAATTGATCAGCACAAATCTTTACCACTATCCCCAGCACCCCATCTGGACCTGCAGCTTTACTGGGATTCACAGCCTTCAGTGCAGCTCTCAGTTGATGTTCGTATAGGTTGAGCGGCTGGAAATGAGAAGGCTGGCAGGCAGAAACTACAGGGTCTGGTCTTTTCACCTTGTAATGGGCAAAGAAGATGTTCAATTCCTCTACCAACAAGGCATCAGCATTGACTGTGTTCCTCATGTTGCTCTTATCATGTTGTTTGCTGGAAGGGTGCATTGTTTTACTTCCTGTGCCCGCTACCTTTCCTGTAGATAAGGGTCGACTCTCTTGCCGAGGTAGCATGTCTTTCTCCTTAATTTTTCTTTGGGGAAGAATTGATCTTTTCCATATATAAGGACTGCCTGTGTTGGCAGGGTTCGATTCCCTTCCATTTCCCTAGCCAGCTGGGTCTCTGGGCTGGCTCAGAGGATGAAACAAACAGTGATTGCAAAAATAAACAAGAAGAAAAAAGAAAGTCAAAACGGAGACTTAAGCATCAAGCACCTACACCGAGGGCAGGGGGGGAGGAGGAGGAAAAGCAACCAGGTAAGACCAATCACTTAAATAAGTATGAGATCCAGTTTGAATGAATGAGATGAGCCATAGGCTTGAGGTAATTGGGAGCTTAGCCCTGCGTGTCTGTTTTTTTTTTCCCCATGAGGGAAACAGCCAGCAATCAGCAAAGCATTTGGCCATTAGAGCACCTATGTGTATAAAAGTGGTGCTCATGAGACGAGCCTCAGGGTTGAAGTGGAAAATGTAAGTACAGAACCAGTAGAAACACTGGTTGAATCACACCCCTGATTGGCCTTCTTAAGGATATTTTTTGCCCCAATACCACTTTTTGGTATCCCTAACTATTTAAGGCTAGGTCACACTGGCCAACGGATGCAAAACGTATGTAAAAAGGACACAGCGGATGAGCAAATTTTCCATATGATTGCAAAATTTTCCATCCATTTTATCCGTTCTCAAAAAGTGCTCCTGAATTTGATAAACAGATCGTGGCAAAATGAGAAAGGGAATGGACGTGGCGAGGAATTGTAGCGGGGATGTAAAGCTGATGTTCGGTAGGAAGCCTAGTGAATGAAAGCGGATGGAAGCGGATGACACATTCCGCAGGGCTTTCCGGGGAGAACAGCAAGCGGACGCGTGCTGAAGAACGGTTGCAGAGTGGATAGCCTAGCGGATGCAAAGCATCACTGCGCATTGCGGGCAGGATGAACTGCGTAAGCTCCGCGGATATAAAAGTATGCACGCTCGCAAAGCAGTTTCACCATTCAGAGGAAAGACCTGCTTGCCAGAGACATCTGAAAAGAACACCATGGGAAGAAGAGGAAGCTTGTGCCTACTCATGCCAGCCCTGGCAAGAAGGACGAATCCACCATCCCATCCCCTGGGTAGTCTGAAGCGTGCTGGTACTTTTCTGCTGCTTGCTGGTGGTGCTCCTGGTGTTGCTCTGGTGGTGCTTCTCCTGCTGTGCTGGTCTCTGTGCTTCTCCTGCTGGCTGCTGGCTTCCCTGCTGCTGTGGTGGACCAGCCCCAAGGCCCTCAAAGCCCTGCTGCTGAAGGCACTGAAAGCCCCTGCCAGAGGAGGAAGAAAGCAAGGCAAGAAGAAGGGGAGAGGAAACAGTACTCATTTCTGAGACCATGAGGAGAGGTGTTGCAATGGCTGTGAGAGAACGATACCTGTGGAGGAAGGGCCAGCAGACTCTATCGGACACCAGCGGAAACAGGCAGCGTGGAGACAGAGGCGGAGAGCCTGGTCTTACACTTTCAGATGTCCTACCTGGGGTGGTGGAAGCATATGCCACACCTGGATATGTGCAAGCGGCACCTGAAGAGGATCTGGCAGGAGCCGACTGTCAAATCTTAAGCTGATCGGGAACCTACGTGGCCAGTGAGCCCCTCTCTCTGAGAGTCTTTGTTTTGTGCTGTTGGGTTAAGGGCGAGGGGATAGATGTAGAGGGATTTCGATTTTGTGCAGTGGGGGTGGAGGTGAGATTGGGAAATTTTGTGGTAGATAGGTGAGATCCGCCACCGAGGAGCGAGCCCCTCTCGTCAACCCTCTCCTCAGACAGCCACAGAAGCTACTCTCTCTTTCCGAGCCAGGAGACAGCTACCTGTTCCAGGCATGGTGTCTTTGGAGGCCCCATACAGAGACCCCCCCCACAGCTCACGTCCCCATGCACCGAGGACGGTGGTAGGATCCCCGGTGTCTCAGATGGAGCAAGAAGAGGCAGCCCAGAGGACCAACCCACCCCACACCCAGAAAGCAGGCGAGAGAGCAGACCGTGAGGGACAGAGCCACACTGTTCCTCTGGGAGTCAGGGAACACAATAAAAAAGGCCAGCACAGATCCCCTTCCCAGCTGGTCCACTTCGGACATACGCGTCCTCCAACCACAAGCCCTTCATCATGTACGTGACCAGACCCTCGATGGACATCGCCCTTAGGGCCAGTACACAGGTGATGAAGGAGAGGTATCACAGCTCTTCTGCACCACCCTCCAGGCCAGCTGTAACCTGCTGCCTACCCACTCCAGGTGGCTGCCCTCCACCCCAGGCGATGTTCTACAGCCCTGTCCACGGATTTCAAGGCAGCCCCTTCGCCTATGAGCCTACCACTTACAGGGACTTCCCACAGCAGAGCAGCCCTTCCCAGTCCACACCAGGTTCCTCGGACACACAGACATCTCAGCTGACCAGCTGCCAGACCAGACAGCCCCACTACACTCTCCTTCTCTCCACCCCACAGCCAAACCCTTCCTTCAGAACATCTGTCATCAGTGTTTGGGTCCTCACAATCCGCAGTGTCATTGAGGAAGTGCCTTCACCTCACGGGATCTGAGTCAGCTCTCTGCGACTTTCCTGCCACACCATCTTCCTGTGGTTACTTCGGGGCCAGGCACCGCCTGAAGGCGCCTCAGACCAGCACTCCAGGAAACAGCACCTCCACAGTCCCATGCCCCTTTCCATCTGAAACGATGGCAATGCCCTCAGATGACTTGAAAAGAGTGCCAGAGACTGAAGGTTGTTTCTGCCCACCTTATCTTTGCTTAAGACACTTTACTTGGGTCACTTTTGTCTTTTAATAAAGTCCATACATTTGTTATAATTAAAGGTATATCTTTCCTTCACACACTTGGTTCATTTTTTTTTTACTATTAAGTGATTGGGGGAAATATTTTGAAAAAGGGTTAAAGCCTTGCATGCTTGTGGGATTGTAAGGATAGCTGTGGGATGTTAATACTGTGGCTATGAGTAATGATAGCTGTGGGAGTGGATAGCTGTGGGTATGGTAAGGTAGCTGATGGGATTAGAGATAAACCTCCAGTGCAAACATAGTAGGACTGTATGGTCCACCCTCCAGCTGCCACACAATGGCCCTTTATTATCAATAACAATTTAATCATTGATCCACCACATTTCACAACATAAACAAAACTCTTTATTAATGCCCTGTTAATTGTAAGGCCATTCAACATACAGCACAATTCTCATCAGTGTGCTGAGACAGGCTGAGAAGTATTCCATTAAGCATCTACCATCCGTCTTGCCACTCCACTGCTCCAGCTAGGGAGTTGCACCAAGTGTTTCAGGAGGTTGGCTGCTTCCTTTCCTCCGCGTGACTCTGTTGGGCCTTGCAATCCACAGTGTCTATCAGTTTCTCCCTTGCCTCCATTCCCCAGTTCCATGTCCCCACTGCCTTGTTGGCAGTCCACGAGCCTGTTCTGCAACACTGGGTAGCGGGTGCGCATAATTGTGCAGGGATGCAGCAAGCTTCCACGATGCTCCTCACGGTCTGTGGCGTGCTGCATGTGGTGAGAATACCTGGAACCTGTTGGCCAGGATGCCAAAGGCGTTCTCCAACCACCCGTCTGCCCTGACAGCCTGTAGTTGAAGATCCTCTCTTCACGGGTGAGGTATCTTGGAACTGTAGGCTTCTTGAGGTAGTTTCTGAGGATGAAGGCATCATCCCCCACGATGAAGTAGGGCACATCTTGTGTGTCTTGGTTAGGGGTCTGGATGTGGGAACCACATGATGAGGTTGCTTCCAGCCCACCCTTGAGGTCACTGCGTTGTATATCTGGGCATCTGAAGCTGATCCGTTGCCTGAAGCATCGATGTACATGAACTTGTAGTCAGCATTCAACCATGGCAAAGAGGATGATACTGAAGAAGCCCTTGTAGTTAAATAATTGGACCCCAAGTTGGGTGGAGCTTGTGCGGCCACGTTCTTCCCATCTATGGCTCCAAAGTGTGGGGAAAGTTCCACCTCTGATACCACTTCTGTATAAAAGGCTGGCCTCGGCTGCCAACAAATGTTTCCTGTTAAAGCCTTTTGTTGTTGGAACCCGGTCTACCTCGTGTGTTTTCCGAACAAAACATTCATATATTTATTTTATTCATTTATCAAAGTTATACATTGCCCATTTCGTCTAAGTGACTCTGGGCAGTTTACAAATAAAAGCCATACAGCCATATTAATACATAGATTAAAAACAAATTAAAAACAAGAATAAAATCAAGTTAAAATTTGGTAAATGTCTATGGAGATTCTCAGTCATCAGATCACGGTTGTTCCAAGTGTGCTTTTTCATTGAAGATGTTTTGCTTTCAGTCTTAGCCAACAGTGAGATTTAGCATCCCCTGACTTTGGAAGGAACCAAATGAAAGTATTCCAAATACCAATAAAGGAGAATATTTGTAGCTTAGGGTTGAAATGAGAGGTCCTTGGTGTTCTGTAAGCTGATTGTTGATTGTTGATTTTTTGCAGAAATTTTATTACCGCAACTCGATAACCCCATCAGTCCTACTACTGAAGAAGCTTCTTGGATGAGAGGCAAAACATCTTCAAGAAAAAGCAAAGTCCAGTTGTCTTTTAAAAAAAAAAATTCAAATTTTTGGGACCTTAAAAATTGGTGTACTTGCCTCAGCTTTTCTATCTTTCTCTGGAGCCATTCTTTGTCTCCTTCTGAGCAAATGGTAGCACTGAGAGCAATTTAGGTTCACCAGAGCACTATTCTCCACTGTTGAAGATGATATCTGTCCCCAACAGTGTCTTAAGGCTCCCTATAGTCTAAAAGAGTTTTACCAGACTCTTGGGGCTACTACTGACTAACAAGGCAGTTAGTAGCTACTACTGACTAACAAGGCAGTTAGTGCCATGGCAGGGGTCACCAACCTTTTGGACATCAGGGACTACCAAACTCATAATTTTAAATTCCGAGGACCAGAGACCTTGGGAAAATCCCCCAAAAAGTCTGCAGGAAAATTCCCCACTCCGTTTTCCGATCGATCGATCATTCTTTATTTGAGATCACAGGATACCATTTCCAGGTCCATTCTCGGGGGGGGATGGGGGAAGAGAGAGAGAGACTTTTGGCTTCTTGCAAGGAAAGCAGCAGAAGCAGCAGAAGTCTTTCTTTCTCTCCCCCAAACTCTGCCAGAAATGAGTCTTTGCTGGCACNAGACTCATTTCTGGCAGAGTTTGGGGGAGAGAAAGAAAGACTTTTGCTGCTTTCCTTGCATGCAGCCAAAAGCAGAACAAGAAAGAAGCAGAAAGAAGCAGCCTGGTGGCCAGGCGAGGTGAGTGGGGCAAATGGGGCAAGTTCCCCCCCTCCACCCTTTCCCACCTCCCCTCTCTACCTTGGGTTGTTGAAATGCAAATGACACAAGCCTTGTGTTCCCATGGGCCATGTGGGTTGTGCAGCCTTGTGTTCCTGGATGGCCTGGATTAATTGGTTTGGGGGTGACATTTCTCTGTAGACCACCAAAATTTTCTCATGGACCATCGGTGGTCCCTGGCCCACTAGTTGGTGACCACTGCTCCACATTATCTACATGACTTATACATCACAAGGAAGTTGCTCAATTTTTGTTTACAATTCACCCAATAGCTGTAAACTATATGGATGGCATTGCTGTTGTAGCCAGTTTTTATTCAGGTTACAACCCATCAGATGAAGAACAATTCTTCAGCCCAAAATCCTGTAGACCAGGGGTATCAAACTCAATTTCATTGAGAGCCACATCAGGGTTCTGTTTGATCTCAGGGGTGTGGGTGTGGCCAGGGTGGGCATGGCCAGCTCAACATCACTCCTGTCAGGGGCGCCTGTGGGGGCCTGAGCACTCTGCCAATGAAAACAGGCTCCCAAGTTCCATTTTCAGTTGCCACAGCCTCCTGCAACCCTCTGTCAGTGCGTTTTCGCTGGCCAAGAGTTCCAGGAGGCTATGGCAGCTGAAAACGGAGCTCGGGAGCCCATTTTCGCTGGCAAAAGCACTGCAGGCAGGTCTTTCACTATTTCCAGGGTGGTCTCACGGGCCAGATCTAAGTACCCCATGGGCCAGATCTGGCCCCTGGGCCTTGAGTTTGACACCCCTGCTGTAGACTGTCCTATCAATATAACAATCAAAAACTGAAGAGTTTATGGCTTTAAAAAGCACAGGGCAAAGAGGTTGAGAAAGCCTCTGAAAATTATCCGAACTGTAGCTTTCAAAAGATGTGACTCATGAACAAGCTCTTTTAAACAACCACTGGCTCACATTTCTGTCAGTCACAGGAGGAGTGGGCAATAAGAAGACCCTCTCTCAAAATCTTTTTTTATAGAACTAAATAAAATGACAGCCAAGGTTGTCTGGTTGGGCAAGCGGCCACGTATTAAAATAAAACTATTACAAGATAATAGGAGCAGAGGTGGTCTAGGACTACCAGAATGGGAGCTTTATTATCAGGCAGCGGTGTTGAGTTGGATTAAGGATTGGATTAAATTAAGAGACAAGAG
>BHFT01004387.1:0-11819 GCA_004320025.1 Laticauda laticaudata
TCCTCTTCCACAGATGAGTCAGCTCACTCTTCCAGGCAGTTATTGGAGGTCCATGGCGGAGACCAAGCGTTCAACCGTGCGCGAGCGCATGGAGGACACCCTGACCAGTGGGAAAGGAGAGACGGCACTTCCACCACAGTCCACCTGCTCCACCCTCCAACTCCACACTCCACAGAAAGGCAGAGAGCCAGACAGGAGGACAGAGCCAACCCTGTCCTGCGGAGCTTACGAGACACCAGTCGGAGCAAAGGAAGATATCCCTCTCACACTGGTCCACACCAAAGCTCCAATTCCATCCAATCGACAAGCCATCTCCTGCACGCTATAGTGAACAGACCCTCTGGCACACTGCGGAACCCAGTACCCAGTGGTGAGGAAAGGTACACCGAGCTGCTTCACAATCTCCAGACTCCAGAGAACCTGCTCCACCCAGTCAAGGTCTGGCTCCTCCCCCCAGGTTGAATTCTCTCCCATTCCAGAGGCTTCCCACAGGCCCTCACTACCAGGGCCTAATGGCTACACCAGGAGGTGCAAGCACACAGGCAAGCAGCCCTCCTAGTCCAGGCACAGGCTTCATCGGACGCCACCGTTGCCACCGGTTCCACCTGAATGCCACCGATGGCACCCACGCCACTGATGCCACCGACGCCACCTGAGGCCACCCATGCACAGAGCAACCCCACGTCAGTCCTCTCCCCAGCTGCAGACCAAGACAGCCCCCACTACACTCTCCTTCCTCCCACCAACCAAGCCCGGCCTCAGTAAGATCTGTCATCGGTACTGGGGCGAACCCTTCTTCAACACACCATCATCTGTTGTCCTTCGGGGCAGGAACCCAATGACGCCACAGACCCACTCACGCAGCCAGCCCTCCACGCAACCCCATGGACCCTTCACACCGGAAATGGACACACCTCTGAGTAGACATGAAGATGTGCAGAGACTGGGTGGCTACCTGTAGACTTTGATTGGACATTGAACTTGGGTCATTTTTTTACAGCTTGTTATTAATAAGATATCTTTGCTCACACAACTTGCTTCATTGTATTTTCTCAGATAAGATCTTGTGGAACTTTTAGAAATGGTTTAGCCTTTGCATGTGTGGGGAGGGTATGGATAGCAGTGAGATGGGCAGGAATACCTATTGGGTATGGCTTAGATAGCTGTGGGATGGGCAGGATACTGTGGATGGTTAGGATATCTTGTGCATGGGTTAGATAGCTGTGGAGGGAGGGAACCTTTAGGGATGGCGCTTGAAGAATAGCTGTGGGATGTGCGGATACTTGGGATGGTGTATATAGCTGTGGTAGGGCACGGGATACCTGTGGGATGGTTATGATAGCTGTGGTATGCAAGGGATACCAGTGTGGATGTTAGGATATCTCGTGGGTGGGTTTTAAGCTCGCTGGGAGATACAGCAACCTCCAGTGCAGACATAGTGGGACTGTATGTCCATCCTCCCGCTGCCACACCTATGGCCCTTTATTAGATCAATAATAATTGTAATTCCAATCATCCACACATGTCAAACAAACACAACCTTTATTAAATGCCCATGTTCATTGTGGCCACCCAACTACATGCCCAATGCTCATCATGTGTGAACAGGCTGAAGGAAGCACCATATATCATCTAATCATCCTTCTTCCACTCCACTTGTCCACCTTGGGATTGGCACTATAGTTTTCATGGGAGGTTGCGGCTCTTCCCTTCACGTGAGGCTCTGTGGGCCTTGCACATCCTCAGTGTCTATCGGGTTTCGCCTTGCCTCCATTCACCAGGCCACTGACCCATTGCCTTGTTGAGGTCAAGGACCTTTTTCTGCAAGACTGGGGTAAGCGGGTGCGCTGAGGTTTTGCAGGACGCGCAAGCTTCCACGATCCCTCACACGTCCTGGGCAATTGGCTGGTGGTTGAAAGTACTGGAACCTGGTTGCCAGGGATGCACAGGCTTCTCCACACACGCTGCCTGGACAACCTTATTTGAAGATCATCTCTTACGGTGAGACTGTGAGTGTAGGTCAGTTGAAGGGTGTTATGGCCTTTCCTGAAAGGGTTCTTAGGTTTCGAGGAGAGCGTCATCCCCCACGATGAAGCTAGACACATCTGTTGTCGTTGGGCGAGTGGGTCTGGATCTGGAAGCCACTGTTGAGTGTCGTTCTAGCCCCTCCTTGGAGTTATGGCTTGTATACTGCGGCATCTGAAGATGACCTTGCCTGAACTCATGTACATGAACCATGTAGTCAGCATCACCATTCGGAGAGGATGATGCTGAAGACGCCTTTAGTTGAAATAATTGGACGTTGGTGGATCTTTGCCAGCCACTGTCTTGCCATCTATGCTCAACGGTTGGGGGGAAGTTCCACTTCTGATCACCACTGCTCTGCAACTTCTTCCATCCTTCTTCAGTGGAAGGGGCACTGGGGAGCTATCAGGTGTTCTTTGTATGGCCTGCACATCTCTGACCAAATGTCGATGTGTATTGTGTGCACCCTCCAGCCGTACTAGCATTGCTCCTGTAGGTAGTTCTGTGCACAGTAGCCACCTTTGAGCCACAGTCTCCAGGGCTGGCGCGGAAGTTGGTGGTTGTCCTTGTCAACCTGGGTGTCATGCCGCGCACCAACTTATCACAACATGGCTGCAGGCATCCTGATAGAAGTTCTGGAATGCATGAAGGGTTCGTCTCACTTACCATCAGTTTTTGCGGTCGTATCTGCTCTTCTCCCGATCATCTTCAGACCAGACACTTCTTGGACGCTCCTCTTCTCCCGTAGTAAGAGTGAAGAGCCTGTAAGATGGCTTCGCATGTTGCAGAATGACTGTGGCTACCAACAAGGACTGGTGTTACGATCCATGGTGGACATGATCGGATGCTGTGGAGAGCAAGAGGCAGATGCAAGGCGCAGAGAGTCTGCACGAGCAGGGCTGCTGGTTGAAGTGAGTATCCAGGTGAGTTGCTCCCCCTTTTTATAGCAATGATAGGTTTTCCCCTATCTGCCATTTTGCATCCACTAACACCTAGACATCTCAATATCTAGAGATAGTTCCTCTGGAAACGTTTGTTCCGTAAAATGCTTTCTTTGCGAGCCTCGTTCAATCCGTTCACCCGTGCTACTAACGCTGCGCTCCGTTCCGCGTCTGTTCCTTCCGTCCTGTGTCTTGCTTTCTGCTGAGTGGATTTGAGTTTGCGCAGATGTGCAAGTGGATGCCTACGGAGTCGACGTGTAACGATCGATGGAATGCAGAACGGATGTTCTCCGTATCGTTCAGATTCAGAACGGATGCGTTGGAATATGTTCCGCCTACAAACGTTTTGAGCGCTCAAAACTTTAGAGCAGATGAAATGTCAGTCATAGGATGCTGAGGACAGATAGAGAGGAAGACAAAAAACGGACGCAGTGAGTACAAAACGGAAGCGTGCGTGACCACATGGATGGGCAAAGTGTTTTCTCCGTTTTACATCCTCTGTCATCCGGTTGGTGCAGTGTGAATGGGCTTTCTTTGACCTCCGTTTAACAAAACCGCCTGCTTATTCAGTTCTGTCAATTTTACAGATTTCTTTCCCCTAAGGGTGTCCTTGAGTCCTTTTAAGACGTAGATAATAAAAGATAGTTTATCTCACCACACCGGACACACTTTCTCTTCAACCCCTTCCATCGGGACTTGTACAACTTCATCAGCTTTGTGGATGCCTCTCTGCTGCTTGCAAGAAGGCTTCTCCTGGACTCACCAGGGACTTTGCGATTCTGGATCTACAAGGACAACGCCTTCACCTATCACATCTCTTCGGGACGGTTTAGGTCCGTTTGGGCCGTCCAGGGGCAAAGATATTGGCTGCAATCTCAGACCTCCAAGATTGCATGCAGTATCATCGCGACACCAGCTCCTCCCCCAACATTCAGGATTTTTATTGAGTAACCGATTATGTTTCTTTTTTTTTTAATGCACAATGGTCCTTCAAAGGAAAAATACTAGGACTGCATCAATGCCCTTTATGCATTATTTACACATGGAGGCTAGAATAAATTATTTCTGCTGAATTTTCCAAATTTTTGGAGTTAATGTTTTTAGTTCAGCCTTTAAAATAAAGTTATAATAGAATAAAATTTTATTGTTTGATGATGTTAGACCAAAATAGATGTGATTGGAAAGATTTAAAGTTGCAACCTTTAAAATATGTAACTGTGGGCTTCTGCATTTGAAGAACTGGAGAACAACTTAATTGTTTCAAGTTGTAAACCATCAACCCAAAACACTCCCACTTGAAAAAAAAAAAGTATATAGATATGTATAGTATACACTATTTATCCCCCAACATCCTGAGAAATATGGAAGGAGTAGCACTTTGGTTAAGAACAACAATAATAATCTCAGGGAAAAAGTCAAACACTGGCTCACAATTTTGTATTGCTCAAATGAAGTTTCACAGTATAAATCACCCATTTAAATAAGTAAGGTGTAAACAAGGGAAAAAGACTCATTGAAAAAGCTGTTAGAGAAATCTGCTATGATTAACGAATTGAATGGAAGTAAAGTATTTGGATCATCATTTGTCTGTTTGACAGGAATGTTTCTATCCAGTTATGTAGTTGTCCAGAGATACCATAAGATTTTAGTTTTAGTAGTAGTTTGTCATGTCCCACAGAATCAAAGACTTTACAGAAGTCTATGTAGATTGCATCTATTGCTTTGCCCTGATCAAGTTGTGTAGTCCATATGTTTTTGCAGTGTTTATTAGAGACTAGGTTGTTTGTCTCCACTTAGAGGATAATGGATTGGTTAATAATTGATTCCATGACTTTACAGGTNATTTTTCAAAGATTATGCTTAGAGGTTTGGCTATGGCAGTGGATAGCTTTTTTAAAAAGTAGGCACATATTCCATCGGGTCCAATAGATTGGATCGTTTTAGATTGTGCAGTGCTTTTTCAACAATGTCTTCTGTAAAACAGGTCAATAAAAAAAAAACAAATAAACATTAAAATATTCTTTTAAAATAAAAATGCAGAAATTGTAATTCCAGTTACTCAGTAAAGGTTATCAAAACTGGAAGAAATGGGGGTGGATGAGAAGAGAGAATGGAAAAAGATTGCTGTGAAATAAATGCCCGTGATTTAGTTTAATTAAGGATATAGAAACCATTCAAAGCAAGAATCAAGGTTTGTTAAGGCAGTTTGTTTCCCACAGAACCTGGAATCACCTATATTAGAATTTGTTCCAGGAACACACAAGCTCATCAGAGTGAATGAACAATAAATTCATGTTTGGATTTTTGCAATTGCCTATGCTTAAAGATACCTCAAAAAGTTAAGCTAATTACCTGGAAGAAGGCTGTGAGATTATTCAGGTTCAAAAGCCCAAAAATGCTAAAAGCAATGTTCCTCAACTTTAAGAAATATAAATCAATTCCCAGAATTCCTGACCCAGCAGGGCAAGGTAAAGACACTCTTTAGACTACTAGCCTAAGGTCGAGGATTGATTTCTGAGACTTTGTAAGCTATTCTGGGAAACTTTTCCAGAGAAATGAAATATTTTAGGATATATTAAAGAGGCATAATATTTCCTCTAAAAGAGAAGTAGAAACTCAGAGATTCAGAAACTTAGCCTCCCATCTTTGCTAATGGGCCATTAAGGCCTGGCCCAGTCTATTTTACATAACAAAGATCTACCTCCTTCAGGCAGATCCTTCAGGCAGATCCATAACAGGAATCCCAAAGCCCTTGCATTACATTATCATCCAGCAAGGCTCAACCAAGCCTGGAACTCAGAACAGCCTATAGAGTTGTCCCTGCATGGCCCCATGGGAGTCTAACAACCAATCAGAATACAGGCTCAAATTCAAATCCCAACAGAGGGATAAAACCCAGGGACTCTCAGCATCTCTTCCCTTTTTCACTCAGGAGTTCCAAGGAATGTGATCCTGCCCACCATTAAACCATCTTTCTGAACAGCCTTCCAATGTCTTTTTCCCCACTTAGAACTGAACCCAGAAGGACATTTCTTCCAATGCTTGCTTGCTTGCTTACATAAAATGTAGGGGTCAAGGGAAGCCAATCTCATTAGGAAGACTGGTTTTTATTTTTCCCATCAAAGAAAAAGCTTCTTCTCTGATGTAGCAAAATTTTGACTAGCAGCATGCTGAATGTGATGTGCCTTCAAGAGAAAACCAAGATTAAGTGAGCTAAGGATTACTGGGTATAGTATGTTATTATTCAAAAAACATTATGCCAGACAAACCTTATTGTAGTCTTTGACAAAATGACTAAATTAATGTGCTAGTGAAATGCTATGAATATAGTATGAATATAGTATACTTCAGTAAGGCATTTGACAAAGTGGATCCAGCTGCTTGATGGAAATCAAGCATCCAGCTAAGATGGAAAACTGTGGAATAAACAGCATTCCCATCAGATGGATTGTAACTGGCTGATCAACCACACTCAGCATGTATTCCTTAATGGAGCCAACCTCTTGTTGTTGGCTCCGTCGATCTCGGGAGATCATGGAAAATTCGCGTCATGGAAATGGACATGAAATGTGCTGACGTCTGTGATGGAACCGCTCTCTCCTTTGCATTCTGTGTCAGCCGTTTTTCTCGCCATCGAGATATTTCTTCTTTCCTCAGCTGCCGCTTGATGATGTTCCTGGTGGCCTGTTACGCCAACCTTGCAATTTGAGGCCATGGGGTAAAACTCGAGCTGAGAGGGCGTTGAATCGCCAGCTTTAAGAATCTCGCTTGCAAGACTACGTTGTCAAGCGGAGAAGACTGGGCGTCCAGTTGCTTGTGCTTGGTAGGCAAGCTCTCCAAAGAAGCATGCTTTTTGGGCTATACGGTCGCGTCCATGCGGGTGACATGGCCCAACCAACGCAGGCCTTGCTGTCAGCAAGGCATACATGCTGGCAACCCTGCCTTGGCCGAGGACATCAATGTTGGTTATGTGAGCTTGCCAGGTGATACGAAGAGTCGCGGAGGCAACGAAGGTGGAAAGCGTTCAGCTGCGCTCCTGATAGAGTAGAGTGTCCATGCTTCACTGCCAATAGAGGAGGGTACTCAAAACAACTTCCCGAATAGAACTTGCATCTTTGTGTATAGGTATAGAGCCAAGCATAACATTGTCCCACACTCGTTTTTTTGCAGGCGGGCCATTCTGCTGCGCCTTGGCTCAATCCTAGCATTCAAATCAAGAGTCAGAAGAGAGGTTGTTCGCATATAGTGTAGAACCGAGATAAGGTGAATTGTGCTACATCATGAGGGGTGTGTTCGCTCAATGGAGATGTTTGGAGCCACCACTGACATCCTTGGCACATAAAACCTCTGTTTCTTCAGGACTGATTGGTTAGTCCCAAAACTCGTTGCCATTGCAGCTGCAAAGCGGTCAATAAGTCGGCTGCATGGCCTCCTCGAGTGCCAGCAAGGGCGGCATCATCTGCAAAAAGTAATTCTCTGATGAGGACTTTCGTAACTTTCATTTTGGGCTCGCAGGACACGCGATGTTGAATAATGCTACCGTTGCTTCCTGGTGCGTAGACATACTCCGTCATCAGACTCGTCAAATGCATATGAAGCAGGAGTAAGGAGAAGAAATATTTCCAAAGAGTGTAGGCCGGCAAGAACGCTCCTATTTGAACACTGTTTTTGATTGGGAAGGGTTCAGGAGCACGACCCATCGAATTGGACACCCCAATTCATCGTCATCATGACAAGGACACGATCATTCTCAGAAGCTTGGGGGGGCATCCAATGCCTGGCAGGAGGGCAAACAGTCCACTCGACTGACCAAGTCGAAGGCCTGGTTTAGGTCTATGAAGGTGAGATAAACGCGGCTGTCCTCTGCCTCAACGGCATTCTCCTGGAGTTGTCTTAACGGAGAAAACCATGTCGATGGTCGATCTGGCGGCTTTCTAAAACCGCACTGTGCCTCTGGTAAGACATGATTAGCGAGAATTTGCAGTCTGTTGAGAAGAACACGTGCGTAGTTTTAACGACAGTGCTTAGCAGTGATATACCACGGTAGTTGTTAACAGTCACTCCTTTCTCACTTTGTTTTTTGTACAGCATGATAATCTTGGCATCACGGCATGTCTTTGGGTACAGCTCCTTCCTCCGCAGATTGTAGCAAGAATTCATGTAGGTGTGTCCCGGAGAGAGCTATCTTTTGCCATCTTCACTACTTCAGGTGGATTTGTCCCTGCCTGCGCCATTGCCGTTGCTAGGATCAATGGCTTTACCTACCACAGCTTTCCATTGTGGGTGGGCTATCCAGCTCGATCCATTCTGGATTAGTACTCGCGGTTTTAACATCAGTGCTAGAGTCGTGACCAGTGGTCTTCTCGAGTAAAGTTCCCTGCGTAGTGCTTCAGCCCACCTTGTCATCTGTTTGCTGCGGTCAGTCTGATGACTAGGCGCTTCCGCTGACTTGAGTGGGTGCGATCTTGATTGACGCTTGGACCGTAAGCCTTTTTCCATTCCTTCATACATCCACGCACATTTCCAGATCGGCAGAAAGCTGGATGTTCTCGCAGAGATTAAGCCAGTAATCATTTGCACAGCGCCTAGCAACCTTTGTGCATCACTAGACAGCACGGAATGCTTGCCGAGTGTTCTAGTGGATGGTCTCTCTTGTAGTGCGAGGAGGGCATCACGCTTCACAGCTAATGATGGGTTCGATCACACCAGCGCTACCTGCCTCAACCATCTTCATTGTTTCCTTTGTTTTCTCTGCCAAAAGTATCGAGAGCAGTCTGGAACATAGCTACATGGATATTGTGGTTCCACACTCAAACGGGCACTATCGTGTTGGACATCTTCACAGGGCGTTGTTGATGGTTCTGGGCAAAGACGTTCACGTAGCTCAGGTTATAGCGGTCCCGACTGTATTGATGCGAGGCCGGGGCTTCTGCTTCAATCGGTAAAACACGTTTTGGGAGAGGTGTATTCATGCTGTGTCGACCAGAAAAGGTCTGTGTCACAGTCGGCCATCGTGGAAAGCTGGCCGCGTTAACAAGCACTTGCATTCAGAAGCGATACTTCGAGTCAGAAATGATGTAGTCTATGTTGAATGCCCCAATCGTCGGAGACCTGGGATGTCTCCACGACACCCTATGGGGCGGCTTAGTCGGGAAGATAGGTGGTTGGTTGACCACAGAGGTCGTTATAAGAGCAGAGCGTCGAGAGACGCTGATGGCCATTGTCATTGCAACTTGCCCGACAGCCGAAGCGTGGCCCAAAGAAAGGGGCCATGAGTGTTGGGTCCCGCTCCCACCCCAGGCGTGAAGTTGCTGTACCCAGTGAGACGGTGCTCCCATACAGGTGAGTGCTGTATGGTATCGTCGTCTCAAGCAGTTGCCTGTTAAACAGGTACCTCTTGCATCTACTGCTAGACACAGCAAGGCATATGGGCGCGAACACTGAGAATGTTTGTCGGTCCGGTATGAATTGGTGTTGAAGGCGGAATCAAGTGACAGGAATTCGTGGTGTGCCTGAGGATGGTGCTTCATAGGCTCTATGAGGGAGTTCAGGACAGCAAGTTCTGCTCCATAGAGCGCTGTGCTCATGTGGTTGCCTAATCAACTAGAAGAAGGTGTAATTCTCTTCCTTTATATCTGCAACACCAGGGAGTCCGTGTCCTCTGCATGTGCAGCTATGTCAACCTTTTAATCGCTTCAATTCCGATTGAGGATAGCGGTTTTTTTCTGGAATCATCAATCTTTTGGCCGTCGGAAAATAGGCCCAGGACACATCGTTCTCACATTCCATGTTGCCAGTTTCAGCACTGGCGGATTTGATTTCTTAGTATTCGTAATCGTTGTGCAAGTATAGGCAGTCCATTTTCGCTGTTTGGCCTAACACCCAGGCACCCACTGAAGTAGGTGGACTGTGGCGGGCCAGCAACCTTATTTGACTGGGGGCTGCCCAGCTTGAGGCGGCAGTAGCTGGCCAGTGGAATCCTAAATTCCTCCCACCGACAGGAGGCAGCCCAAAGGCGTGCCAAGCTGATGCCAATATGCTTGGACTTTTAACCGGTAACTGCTGTCTCCCCTGTTGAGGCTGGCCGGATGTGCAGCACTGGAGTGACGCTCTCCAGGACGCGAGCCTGGGCAGAATATAAATGGAGGACCTGAAATGCCCAGTCGCCAAGGGAACCCCTCTCTAACCTTGGCTGACCGGATCCAACGGAAAGGCATGCCGATCCAGTTGGCCGCCTGCTTGGCTGCAGAGTTGCCGGAAGATCTTGCAGTGGCAGAGATCAACCGCCGTACGGGGCCTCCACTCGGATTTTCTTTCAGGGTTTACTCCCTTAGACTTTCCCCGTGTGCAGGTGATCCACAAGCGCAACGGAGGTTGTAATCAGGGTTTTTCTTCCCCTAGACGGGCTACCTTACAAAGGTTGAACGAGCCCCGTCTGTCCCGAAGCATCTGGTTTTCAGGCCGCCAGAGACCCACCTGTCGCCTTTTCCTATCAGTAGGAGCAGTTTCGCCATGCGCAGGCTAGGAGTTGGACTTGTTGTCAGAGGCTATTTGAGCCGCACGCCGTTGGGAGTAATCCAACCTCTACATGGTGGAAATCATGCAGTGAGGTACTCCAAAATTTTATCTTTGGCCCAAAATTCTTCCACATCTTTATAAACTATTTAGATGAGGAAAGAGAAGGGGAACTCATCAAATTTGCAAACAACAGCAAGCTGGTGGGAATAATCAATCCTCCAAAAGATAGGCTCAACATCCAGGAGGCTCTTGACAAGCTTGAACATTGGGCCCTACCTTACAAAATACATTTTAGGTTTGAGAAAAATAAAGTTTTACACTTAGGCAAGAAAAACCAGATGCACAGGTATAAAATAGGTGATAGTTCACAACAGTAACTCTGAGAGGAATGTTGGGGTCCTAATGGACAACCACTTAAGAACAAGTAGTGTGCTGCAACTGATAAAAAAAACCTAATGAAGTCCTAGGCTGTATCAACAGAGGAATAGTATCAAAAACCCATGAAGTGATAGAAGTGTATTATACTGCAGTGGTAAGATTGTATTTGGAATACTGCATTCAGTTTTGGTTACCACGTTACAAAAAAAGATATTGAGACTCTACTCTAGAAAGAGTGCAGACAAAAGTAATAAAGATGATTAAGGGGCTGGAGGCTAAAATCTACAGTGAATTATTGTAGCAACTGGATAGGTCTAATCTAGTGAAGAGAAGGATTGTGACATGATAGCAATCTTCTAATATTTAAAGGATTATTACAGAGAAGGAGGTGGGAAATCCACCTATTCTCCAAAGCACCCAAGGCAGGACAAGTAACAGATGGAAACTTATCAATCTAGAACTAAGGAGAAATTGCCTATCATTGAGAATAATTAACCAATTGACCAGCTTGCCTTCAGAAGTTGCTGGTGCTTCATTACTGGAAATTTTAAAGAAAAGATTGGACAGTTCTTTGTCTGGAATCATATAGGTTCTCCTAGGAGAACTAGGAGATCTAAAAGGTCTTTCATCTTATTTAAGTATTTGTATTAGTTTGTAAGTCATTGATCAATACATTAGCAGAAACACAATTATTTTAATATATTATCAAATGATATTCATTTTTATGTCACTTAATACATGAATATCATGTTATGCAATTAATAATTTAACATTTTATTTCAATGTCCAATGTCCCTGGGCCTCCCGTGGCCATTTCTGGGGCTCCCTGGGCCTTGCCCAGCCTACTTACTTGCCCTCCCATCCCCAAGCTTGGCTGGTTGGCTTCCCCACTGGTGCAGCCCCATCCCGCTGGTGGCACTGGATGAGCCCTACCTATCTCCCCCCCCCCATTCCCAA
>BHFT01004392.1:0-18017 GCA_004320025.1 Laticauda laticaudata
CATAATCATCTCAATTATGACAAATCACGGCTTGAACTATCTTGCTTTGCATGTAATGAGTCTATCTCATATTAGTTCACCTTTTAGGATGCATTAGTGAAATAAATGAACTTTTGCACAATATTCTAATTTTTTGAGTTTCACCTCTATATCAGTATTCCAGATGTAGGGCATCTTCTGGTTGTCAAGTTTCAATTCTCAGAATTCTCATTTGTCTTACTGGGGAATTCTGGGAATTGAATTTCATACATTTGGGGATCACCCAATATGAGGAATACAATACATCATAAGCATGCTAAGTGTTCATTTGGATTAGCTCAAGAAGCATACTGATCTTGTGGCAAATTCACTGGATCCTTCTAGCCAGAGCATGAATTATAGTTCTAAGAGCGAAATGAATAAATTACTTGTCCCAGTCCTGATGTAGCAACTGGATGTCTCTTCAGTTCTTTGTGTCTATTTTTCAACCTCCAGAATTCAGATCTGGGTACATAGCAGGTTTTATAGCCTTATGAAAGGCCCACAAGATTAGGGCCATCTCAATCTCTAAAAGAAGGATGTTCCAAAGGGTAGGGGCTACAGTAGAGAGGGCACATCTTCCTGTCAGTCAATATACCCTGCAGACCCAATTGCTGGTTTGAATTGTACCGGTTGAAACTATTGGGAAAAGATACTTTCTCAGGTAAGCCAATAAAAGAAAGGCAGTCCAACAAGTAGCTTGGTCCCATGGATATACAGTTTTAAAGGTAACAATGAGCACCTTGAATTGTACCCAGAAACACACTGGTAACTAATGCAGCTCACACAGTTGTAGTGTTAAATGTGCAACATATTTAACACCATTTACTGTTTGTGCAACCACATTCTGTACTAGTTGGAGCTTTCAGCTGCTCTTGAACCCCCAAGTTACAACTGGTCAAATATGCAGTGGTGTGTACCCTTGCTGTGTGAGATACACTGGCTTTCAGTTTTCTTCTGGGTGCAATTCAAGGGGATGTCCCTAACCTTTAAAATCCTCCATGGCCTAGGAATAGGCTATTTGCGGGACTGCGTCTCCCTAAGGATTTCTGCCTTTCTCATTAGCTCAAATAGTGTGGATACATTCCAGGTGCCTTTTCTGTAGCTGCTCTCCCCTGGTTATTGAACAGCCCCCTCCCATCCTCCTAGCCTTCCAGAGGGCCATGAAAACCTGGTTTTTCCCCCAGACAATGGAGTAGAGTGGTGGGGACTACAGCAAGTTATCGGGACACCCTGAGAGATTGGTTGAGGTGCTGGGTTTTTAGGTTTTATTTGGTTTTAATACTTTTAATGTTGTTATGAGCTGAGAGTTATTTTAAGGATGGGCAGCCATTTAAAATTTTTAACTAAATACATTTGGGCATCAGCTATCTAAAGACAGAGAATTAAAATCTTTGAAAAGAAGTTAAAAGGAAAAAGAAAAGTTAAACGGGAGACTTTAGCTGTGTTGCAAGTCTCTGCACAGTAATTCTGCTCAGGGCAAATAAGGCTCTAAGAAATCATTTTTGCTTGTTCTTCATTCTATAAGAGTGAATTAAATACATTGGCATAGATAAAAAGTATGCCTTTACTTATACTTATGCAAACTCTGAATTAAGAAGACATTGAAAAACAGCAACACTTTTATTCTAGGAGACTTTTCTTACACAATGCAATCAGAATCAAAGCTTTGGGTTTAGCATTTCTTCAAGCTCTATTTCCTATGGAATATATATAGCAGTTTCTTCTCTGTAAAGTGGAATGTATAGGTCATATTCTTATAATATTTCCTTAATCTCCAAAAATGTTTTCTGTACTCCTTATTCCTAGACATACCATTTAGCATCTAATTATAAACCTACTGCATATTATACATTAATCCTTCAGTACAACTACAGATTAATTTATAGAAAACAATACTGACCTTGGAAGATTAAGTCAATAATTAAGATTATTTATACTTAATCTCAGTATAAAACTTAATCAGTTTTATACTGAGCCAGTCAGTATAAAACTCCTGGCAGTGGGCAGACTTGGCTTGCAATACTGCATTCTAACCACAGTGCCACCATGGCTCCTATAAAACAATATTCAAAACAGTTTAAAAGTTAAAAGTTAATAGTAACAGAGGTTTAAAAAGTTTTATATATATATTAACACACATATATATATGTTTTTTTAAGTTTTCACGGGTACTTACATGTGTGCTGTTCAGCTTCCTTCGGGTATTATCCCACGTCATTGTAGTGCTTTTAAAGTTGTAGCAACGTTTCAGCAGAATCTCATCTACCATCATCAGGCATATATATATATATATATATATATGTGTGTGTGGTGTGTGTGTGTGTGTGTGTGTGTGTGTGTTGTGTTATATGTACACACACACACACACACACACCATATATATGTGTGGAATATATATATATATATTGGCTGGGAGTTTTGGTCTGTTTCACTGGACTTGGAGTTTGATTGATTGGTGTTTCTGGTTCTTCTGTCTGTTTGTGCTTTGATGGCTGGCAACACTCTGTTCCTGTGTTGGAGGCTTTCAGTGCAGCTTGGCTTCGTGTGAAAGGACGGCTGCTATCCATTAGGAAGCCAAGTTTCACCTGGGTGCCTGGTGGGGGGGGTGTTCGAGTTGGAGGCATCAGAGGGAGTCTGTTTGTGCTCAGGTGTTTGCCTGGTTTTGTGGTGTGGAGATCTTTCTATTTGAGAGTGCAGGCTTCCAAATGATTGACAGTCTGCTGGAATCATCTTTCTTGTTGCTACAACTTTAACAGAAACTACAATGACGTGGGATAAACCCGAAGGAAGCTAAACAGCCACATGTAAGTACCCGCGAAAGCTTAAGAAAAAAAAAAAATATTCTATATCTATCTATCTATCTATCTATCTATCTATCTATATCTATCTAACTATCTATCTATCTATGTATATATATATATATATATATCTACATTCTTTCCATCCTTCCTTTATATGGAAACTTTTTTAAAAGTCATGAATTTCATTTCATTTTGAATGAAAATTTTTTCATGAAAAATGAAAAATTTCATTTCTGACAACAAATATAAATTATTAACTTTATAATAGTATAGAGTTTACATATTTTCTTCGAAGATTTTTGTATCAATACTGAATTTTCAAAAAATTGTAACTACGACAATGCAATAAGGCCAGTCCCACTGCACTTACGGATGCAAAGAGGATGTAAAACATTAAAAAAAAAGCTTGCATCTGTTGAAAACACTATGCATCCATTGTGTACTCATTGCATACATGTTTCATATGCTCTATTCATCGAGCATCTGTCCACTGCGATTTTCATCCGCGCAAGAAGTTTTGAGCTGCACAAAACTTTGTGAACGGATGAACTTTCCGTTGTACGATGTAAATCCGCGACATACGAGCAACAAACATTCTATGTCCGTTTATCATCCATTAAACGTCCGCTGTATCCTCTCTGCATCCTCTGGGCAATCCTCACAATTCACAATCCTCTGCAGCTGCAAACAGAAAAGAGGGAGGAAAGAAAAGGTACATGGAACGTCTATACATCGTTAGGAGCACGGAAATAGAAAGGATGCGCAGTGAATGGTTTGCATCTGATATATATCGCGCGGCATCCCCTTTCTTTCCTTTAGGCGTACGTGATGCATCTGCTTCATCCGCTATGCGTCTGCTTTGCAATTATCCCCCGGAACCCCTTAGAGGTATCATCCGCTTACATCCGCTTTCATCCGCTAGGCTTTCATGAACATCCGTTTAACATCCCCACTACATACTATCCACGTGCGTTCTTTTTTGTTCTTTTCCATTCTGTTTATGCAAATTTTCACCACTCTTTGGGAGTTTTTGGAGTGGATGACAACGGATGGAGCCACCCCCAAAATTTTGCTCATCCGCTGTGTCCTTTATACATACGTTTTGTGTCCATCGGCCTGTGGGACCGGGCCTTTAATGAAAAATTGATTGTGCTATTTCTTTTATACTATTATTTCATGTATTATATCTCTTTGACCTGGGGAGGAACTATGAGAGATCGAGGTGCATAGGTTCTATCAGGCAGCAATAAACAGAAGGTAGTATGGTGGAAGACAGAGGTATGGCTGTCCTTGGGAAGGCTGCCTTAATGTTTCTGGTAATACTGAAATGGGTCCTGGTTATTAGAATTTCAGAACTATTTGAAACCCAAGAATGAAAGGACCAATCTGGCATATATTATACCATGGTTGTTGGGGGGAAAGAAATTGCTGAAATGTATTTAAATAGGTTTTGAGTGTGGCCATTGGCATTTAGTATATCCTCGTGTTTCTCAATCTTGACAACTTTAAAATATGTGGATCTTAACTCCCAGAATTCCCCAGTCAGCATGCTGGGTCTTCACATAATATGTCCAAAGTTGGATAATTTGAGCCTGATCCTTGATACCTTGACTGATCCATTATTTGTTTGCTTGACTACTGACAGTATTCACGTGAGTCTTCTCTAACACCGAAGTTCCAAAGCATTGTTAGTCTTTTTATCCTGCTTTTTCAAACTTTAGCTTCCTTAAAGTATAATAGGGAATATCATTGTTTACACTATTCCTTTTTTTTAAAAAATAATAAATCCATTTTGGCCTCTGAATATCTTTGCCAAGACCTTCATGGCTATTGTACCAAGTGCTAATCTGCAGTGTATTTCATCACTGCTTGTTTCTTTGCTGTTGCTGGTTGATCCGAAATGAAGGATGCTGTTTACCATTTTGATATCTTAAGCGTCACCTCTATGGCAGGTTTTTGGGAGATCATTAGTTATATCTTGCTTATATTTAATTTTAGTCCCATTTTTTCATTGTGCTCTTTTTGTTGTTTATTAGTAGAGCTTTCTGGATCTTTGCATTTTCACTATCAGAGCAATGTCACCAGCATAGTGCAAGTTATTGATGTTTCTTTTTCCCATTCTAAGATAAACACTCATCCTCTTCCAATCCATCTTCCTTCAATATATATTAGCATGTAGGTTGAACAAATAAGGGAAAGTATAGAAACTTATCTCTCTCATTTGCCAACTTGGATCCAGTCTGTTTCACTATCTTCTGCCAATACTGTGGCTTTTTGACCTGCATATAGACTGGATCCAAGTTTCTCATGAGGACAATGAGGTGTTCTGACATTACATTTTTTTCTGAACATATTCCACAGCTTGACATGATTTACAAACAAAAGCCTTTCTATAATCAGTAAAGCACACAGCATTTGTCTGGTATTCTTTAGTTTTCTTAACTATCCAGCAGGCATCAGCAATAATGACTTGTGTTTCTCGGCTTTTTCTAAAGCCAGTTTGAACATCTGGCATATCTTTTTCCATGAAGAGCTCAAAGCTGCCTTGGATGAACTTAAGTATTATTTATTTATTTATCATATTTATATAGCCACTCAACTTACAATCAAGTGACTCTTGGCATTGTATTTTGCTGGCAAGTGAAATTAAGGATATTGTATAATAGTTAAGGGCATTGTATAATAGTTATTGTATTAAATCTCTCTTTGTTTGTGCTGAGAGTATAGAAGATGGCCTTCATGGAGAAAGGAAAGATCTGTTACCAAAGCAATACCAAAAAGCATGACTTAATTCCATACAAAGATAAGATATTTACAAAAGCACTTAGGGAAGGCGTCCTGATAATTATTTCAACAAGGATTTTTCTTGCTTCCTCCTGTTTGTAATATGTTCTAGATTCCATTTAGTAAATTTTGTGAACTTGTGAGATGCAATTTTTTGTGAAACTTGTGAGATGCAAACCAAACTTATTCCAACTCCTTGTGCTTTCTCTAAAAGTTAATATCAAGCAATCTTGTGCAATCAGGAAACTGCCCTTTTGTTCTTGGGAAAATTATATCCTTTTGTGCAGCAAATTGTGACATAAATAAAAATAATCAACCGATATAGGCTATCCTTATTGATTTGGGACTTTTTGCTTGATCCATCTTGATAAGGAAATGAGGAGATTCTCGAAACAAAGTAAGGTTTTGTAGAAGGCAAAAGCAGGGTAAATGTCTTGTCTCTTAACTTGTGTCTGTTTCTCTAAGTGTCCTGGATTTGTTGAACATCATGAACAAGGATATTTAAAAAGTAAATGAAAATAACTCCAGGACTTATTATATTCACATTGAAATTATCACTAATTGAATTTTTTAAATTATTGCTTGACTTTTATGAAGTGTGATTTGTTTGGTAAAACAAGCAAACAAACAAAATCCTAGTTCATTTGTCACCTCTTCAAGACAGGGTTGACAGGAAAGAGACACAAAAATATAGAGTGCTTCTTGATATGGATTATAAAAACAGAGATATTAGGCTAAGCCCAAAGTAAATGGCACAATTTAGCCAGAGTTCAGTTTTTTCTCTGCTTATACAAAACAGACAGCATCTTTCCAGATGAAATCCTTCCTACTTTCAGACTAATGGATATATTCTGGGAGATTCTAGGGAGACGTTATCTAAAATTTCTATCTCCTATCCATTTCTGGACTGTGCTGCCTCTTGCCCTCTCTTTTTTGGAATGTGCTCCATCCTTCCTGGGAAACTGCTCCCTCATTGTGGTCCTTCACATCAGCTTTCCCTCTGTGGGTATCACCCAGGGGTGGGATTCAAAAATCCCAGCAACCAGTTTGCTGCCTGGTTGCTGGGTAGGCATGACCATGGTGGGAGTGGACTACTGGAATTTCTGGGAGGTTCATTTTTCACCTTCCCCAGGGTGCAGGGGCTTCCCTCAAGCCTCTGGGAGGGTGAAAATGGCCTCCTCCAGAATCCGGAGGCCCTCCAGAAGCTAGAAACAGGCCCGTTTTCAGACTTCTGGAACTTCTGAGTGGGTCATTTTTTTGTCCTCCCTAGGGTCCTGAGGCTTCACTCAGGCGTCTGGAAGGGTGAAAATGGTATTCCTTGAGGTTTGGAGGCCCTCTAGAACCTGGAAATAATATACCAAAGAGCATTAAGATGAGGCAATTTTCTTCATGTCCCGGTTGTCATAGCTTTGGTCTTGCCAAAATGGCCATCACCTCTGCTGCTGATCAAGAGGATGGCAATTCAAAAACCAGCGTAAGAATGTTTTATGAGTTGAATTTTTGAATTTTTTGAAGCTTGGCTTGAGGCTCATGATTTAATTAGGGCAATTGCTGGAACCCTGGCAGCGGGTTTCTTTGGAGCAAGTAATGAAATTGCTGTTTCCTCATGATCCTCATGATCTACAAAGCATCCTCCTTTCTTCAGAGTGGTTTTGACCCCGTAGGGTTTGAGTTTGAATTTCTTTCTCACACTTCTTTGTTTTCCTGGATAAAACTTGTTTTACTAATTGTCACTGTATATTTTCCCTAAAGTCATTTGTTTGTATCTGTACTTGTTTATGAAAATATTAAAAACAGAAAGCACCTGGAAATTCATAAACACTCAAACAAAGCAATCTATATTTTTGACAATTGTAATAACACTTTCTCCAAGAATTAAAAAGAGCAAATAGTAGAGCAACATGAACCCCTTTGTCAGCTGAGAAAACCTGTAATATACTTGTTGGTGGCAGAACCTGCAACATACAACTGGTAAATATCAACTCTCTTTCCTGATTTAAATCAACCAGATATGCAGAATGGGACTAATGCTAGTTAGTTTTTTTTGAACTTCTACTTCATTTTGAAAACAGCATTAAATCAATGTATATAAGAAGTTTGAATAAGATCTTGTAACAAGATATCTTAAGGTTTTCAGTCACAGAAGTTCATTTATATCATAGACCCCAAATCCATACTTATAAGATATGGTTTCCTTAGCTTTGTAGAATGTGAAAGGTGGTGTTGAGAAGGTTTAAATAGAAGGAAGATGCACTAGTTATTTAGCTACAATAGGGAGAAGAAAAGACTATGTTTTGGCAGACTGGTTGTTAGCATGTGGTGGGCCGATTCCACCGCGGGTTGGGGTTGGGGATTGCTGTTCTAGAGCAGGGGTCACCAAACTTATGGACCTCAGGGACCACTAAAATCATACTTTTAAATCCCGAGGACCACTAATATGATTTTTTTAAAGCTAATATATTTAATATAAAAATTATGTTAAATATAAATGTTACAAACACACACACACACACACAGCTGAGGGGCCTCGAGGCAACTGCTGCTGGGAGAAGCAGAGGCAAAAAGGGGGCTTTGCTCTCTTGGGGGGCAGCGTCCCTGGGCCATCACTCCAGGGGGTTCTTAGCAGGTATCTGCCTACAAAAGGACTGCCGCCCTCGGTGATTAATTGGGGGAAGGGAAGGGGGAGAAAGTGGGAGCTCCTTTCAGATTCTGGGTGGAGGATTGAGAGAACTCAGATCTGCAGCCAAGGAAAAGCTGAGGGAGGGGGGCTTTTCCAGCCTCACCTGAAGACAGGCAAAGAAAGGTGTTCCTGGGGTCACTTTGCTGCAAAATCCAGCCACAGCCAGTGATTATTTGTGGGTGGGGGAGGGGGGAGAGACAACATCTCTCGTATTAGCACGGGACTTCACCAGTCTGTTTTTAATAGTCAGAAGTCAGCCAGGACTAGCATTTGAATAAACCTCGAAGCGGCGGGAGGTGATTTTTATTGGTGAATTGAAAGGAAATCACCTTGATGGCCTTCTGACCAGGCAATATTTGCCTTCCCCTCTGAAGGAAAGGGGAAGAGGAGCCCCTCACTTTGACCCCTCCCCACTTCTCTTGCCCACTTGCTTAGCTAGGGAGCTCTCCCCACTCACTTCTCTTCCTGCTTCCTGCTGCTTCTGGGCTTCTTTCCAGCCATCCACATTACATGCTGTCGCCTTGGCAATGCCCCTCACTGGTAATTACTGGTGCTTGGTGGAGACGGGCATTCTCCCAACCGTGAGGCACCTGGGCTGGAATGGCACCAGGCCCAGCAATCCTTCAGAAGAGGCTCCATTTCCTTCACTTTATTCTCCCCTGGAGTCACTTGGCCTTAAGCACTCCCACACCAATTGGGAGGCACACAGAGCTTTTTTCTGGTCTTGGTGGCAGATGCTCTTTGGTGCCTTCGCTCCTCTCACAGATCCAGGCTGGGGCTGGACTCCTCTGTGCGTTTCTGCTTCTGACGTGCCCCAGGTTGACCAGCCTCTCCTGCCTCCTCTTTTTTCACTTTCTCTCTCTCTCTCTCTCTCTTCGCCCACCCCCACTTTTTGGAATTCCTAATCACAGATGGCCTCTGTGATAGGCTGTTTGGTTCTGATCCTGCATGGGCACCAGCCTGGGCTTCCCAACCTTGTGAAGCCCTGGACTTCTTATCTTCTAGGCACCTGCTGGCAGCCTGTTCTGTCCTCAGCCCAGGCGGGGTGGGCAGCATGGGCGGCGTGGGCATGGGCTTGCTAAGCAACAGCAGCCTCCCGGGTTTCTACGTGCAGCAAGGCAAAGCTGCCATAGTGGTACTGCCCAAGTTGCCTTATCATGCTCGGTTAGTTCAGAATTGCCCTACCCAGAGAAGGAGGTGCTGGAGGAGGAGGAGGCAATAGTGACAAGTAAGCAACTCAGGCGCTACCACTGCGGCGGCTTTACCTGCATCTCCAAGGCTTCAATGTTGGGAGAGGCAGCGAGGGCTGGAAAAGCTGCACATGGCTCTGTCTCCCTTTCCTTGCCTGCCTGCATGTGGGTGTGGGAGTAGGGGGAAGCAAAGAGAGAGAGGTAGGAGCAATCAAAACTAGACAATTAATGGGGAGAGCTAACAGTGGGCGACGGGAGAGGGGACTGTTGTGTGTGGGAGCTGGTTGGCGCGTGCATCTCAGGAAGCTGATTCCGGAGTCCCTTGAAGAGCCAGGAGGCATGAGAACTGCATGACCCAGATTAATTGCTTTCGGGGACCATTTCTTCTGCAGCCCACCAAAATTTTTCCATGGCCCACCAGTGGCCCACAGCCCACCAGTTGGCGACCGCTGTTCTAGAGGACATACTGTAGATAAAAAACCCAATAACTTCTCCCTTCCCTAGATAAGATTGTCCTCATTAATATTTACATATTACTTTTTCAATTTGTTTCATGTTTTAAAGTAGTGTTTTTCAGACTTGGTAATTTTAGGATGTGTGGAACCAGAATTCTTCTCCTCCCCAAGCATGTTGCTAGAGAAATTCTGAACACACATCTTAAACAATTTGCAGAATTTTCTTCTCACAGAATTACCCTTTCCCACATGCTACCTGGAGAATTCTTGGTGGGCAGAATTCTGAGAGTTGAAGTCCACACTTCTTAAAGTCATCGAGCTTGAAAACATTGTCAATCTATTATCAGAATAGAAGGACATCTGAGTACTGCACAGAAGATAATATGTATATTTTTATACTAAACATAATATAATGTGTTTAACATGAAAACATTGTAGTAGATACTGTGCTTTATAGGAGAGATTCCATGTGTTAACTCTGAGTTATCTTTTTAACAAAAAGGTTGTTTGTAAGCTTTTGCATGAGAAAAAATGTAATTTAGAGAAATATGTGTAGCCGATTTGTACATTTGGCACAAATGAAGATTCTTTTTTTTTTAAATGCACACATTTTAAATATGTGCACACAGCATATTTTCCAGCATACAAAATTAATGCAGTTAAATAAAGCAGGACATTTGCTCAGATATATATAGAGAGAGAATTACAAAGGCATGCAGTGACTTTTTGCATCTTGGGAAATAGTGTCTTATTTGATTTCAAATTCCCTTTTGAGAATTGGAAGTCCAGTAAACCAGAAGACAGTCTGGGCAGCAAACTTTAAAATAGCTTGTGGTGCCATGCATCAGGAAGTGGCATGGAAGGAACTTAATCACTAAAATTACATCAGCATTCAAAATGCATTCCTGTCCATTGCAAGTAAATGGTGAGAAGACAGCTTTGCAGGGAGGCCCTTAAATTCCAAAGCAAGATTATAATTAGTTGTAATAGTACCCAAAGTAACTTTGCTGCTATCATTCTCAGCAGGCAAACAATTATAGTGCGGTGGTGTAACGAGACAGCCATGCTGTAAATACAGAATAACTATTGGAAATATATGCCCCATAATCCAAATACATCTCAAATTAAACAAAATAATTTGTTTTCTATTTGCTATTCCTAACATAAATGCAGGCTATTTTGTGAGGTGTTTTTTAAAAGAAGTCAGATAAATATAGCTCTGTTTAATGGGCCATAAAGAGCTTAATGAGTAGTTGAATTTGCATGGATGTTCCAAGATTAGCTTAAGGCATGATGCATGGAGATAACTAGAATTCTGTGTCCGGTCTTGTTTTTTTATGCAATTGAAAAGTCTCATAGCATGTGTAGAATTATGTGACAAGAAAAAATATGATTTCTATTCCTACAATCTTAGTTTGTATACTCTAAATCTACAGCAGTGCCTTTTAATCTGACGGTTGCCCTTTTTCCTTTCTTATTAATGTGGTTTTCTTTTCCTAAGATGCTCCAGTGTAATTCAAACTCTGCCAACAAAAGACTGGTAGGATGGATATGAAGAAAAAAGGAAATTATATATTTATTCCTCCTTTTCATTCTACCTCAATGTTGTCCTCCCCACAAAGGTTATTGAGCAATTGCAAGTCATGCATGAATGAGGGGATCTTATCAATTCCAGTTTCAAGCTGGCAAAGGTTGTTCAATATAGTAGCGGACCAAACACTTTTATAAATGGGCTATTTGATGTTTCTTAACCTACTACTTCCTACTTTTTAAGATGTTTCTTAACCTACTACTATCTTCCTTGGGCCCTTTCAAGTATTCAATTTTCTAAATAACCGAAATAGCCTGTGACTGGAGAAAGATGAGAGAATTTGAGAGCAAGTCTCAAAAACTGGTAGAAGCTTCTGATAGTTCCCTAGTGCATCGTTTAAAGTTTATATTTAATAGTTTTTTTACTGTATCTTCCTTTTTATGTAATTAGCCACCATTAGGATGTAAATTAAATAAATTCATGAATAAAATGAGACCTAGAAAGTGATATAACATCTGAAACATGTCTCGTCACAAAGCAGATACTTTTCTCCAACTTTTTAAATCTTTTGAATTGAGCCTCCTAGGATCATTCTAGGAATATCCGATGATGTTAACAAGGGAGGTGCTATGGGTTGAGAGAATCTTGGTGTGCAGAAAAGGTGCACTGTGGCTTAACACATACTTTTTGCTTCATTCAAAGGCCAAATAAAGGTCACAACATTTTGCTGGTAAACATTGTGTTTGAGCAAGGTGATTTGGGGGTGCTCTATGGCCCTGGAATCTGCACATGTGCCCTCTCACTGCCATAGAGCAATTAAAGATCATAGTACAATTGAAGAAAAAACCCTGGTGTTGAAGTCAACCCTCTACCATCTCATATCCTACAGATGTGTGTGGATTATCTATTCTAGAATTCCTGCTCTAATCCTTAAGGCCCTGTCCCACTGGCTGACGGACGCAAAACATATGCATAAAGGACACACCGGATGAGCAAAATTTCGGGGGTGGCTCTATCCATTGTCATCCACTCCAAAAAGTGGTGAAAATTTGCATAAACAGAACGGAAAAGAACGGAAAAGAACGGACGTCGGTAGTATGTAGCGGGGATGTTAAATGGATGTTCATAGAAAGCCTAGCAGATGTATATCGGATGCAAACTGTTCACTGCGCTTCCTTTCTATTTCCGTGCTACTAACGCTGTACAGATGTTCCATGTACCTTTTGTTTCCTCCCTCTTTCCGTTTTCAGCTGCAGTGGATGTGAGTTGCGAGGATGCCCAGANCAGAGGATGCAGAGAGGATACAGCAGACGTTTAACGGATGATAAACGGACATAGAACGTTTGTTGCTCGGATGTCGCAGATTTACATCGTACACAGCGGAAAGTTCATCCATTCACAAAGTTTTGTGCAGCTCAAAACTTCTTGTGTGGATGAAATAGCAGTGGACGGATGCTTGACGGATAGAGTGTATGAAACACGTATGCAGTGAGTGCACAACGAATGCATAGCATTTGCCAATGGATGGCAAGCTTTTTTTTAACATTTTACATCCTCTTTGCATCCATTGGTGCAGTGGGACATGGGCTTTAGCAATGTTGTATGACATCTATGAAAATAAATGTATTCACAAATTCCTTCATCTTGTTTAATCATTATATTGTACTGATGGTTCATGTTTGTTAGCTCTATGAACAAACAAAAACAGACATCTTTGAAATTATTTAGAAGAACAGCATTTTATTAAAATTCTCTTAAATGGTCAAATAATGAAGTTAATTTCCAGTCATGTCAATAATGACTAATGGGTGTGGAGAGAAACCCTCTGACATATTAATTGAATTCAGTTTTAGTTAATTTGATGGTTCCTTATAGATGTTACAAAGGACAGCTTAATTAACTAGGCCTTCAACTAAGAAGGCCTTTTCTCATTATTTTTGTTGTTTTGCTTGCAAACAGACAATCGCTACAGACAATAAGACATGACAGGCTTTTTCTTTCTGATTGCCAACAATTTCAGGGCAACAGCTTCCCATTCAAAGCATGCATAGCAGGGAAATTAAATGCACATAGCTGAACAGCATCACCCTACATATAATTGTAAACAATAGAGAAAATGTAAAATATAAATGTCAGAACTCCCTGCATCTAAAGGAACACTTAGACCAATGCAAGGCCAAGAACAAGTAGAATGTAAAGAAGATGTATAAATTCAGAGGCACCTCCTTTGTATTTGATCTCTCAATGGTGACATTGAGACAGATTCAGAGTTTATGGCAACCATGGAGCCATCCTAAGTACTTGCAGGTCTGATTTATACACATCAGATGTTGCTGCACACTATTTTTGTTTTCGGGCAATAGCAGCATAATCTGATGCTATTATCACTCTCTGATTGCTTTTTGTCTTGCTTTTACCATTCTTTGTCCACCGCCTCCTTTCATGAATGCGATTGGAAACATGCACCAATCCCAGGTTGCTGCGTGGTTTTATAATCTGGAAGATGAAGCTCCAGAAGAAATATCTGAAGCATTGTTGGAGAAAGGTGAAGAACAAATCTGACTGAGCACAGATGTCTTTGTAATCATAGTGGTAAGGGCTATGAAATATATTCCTTCTGGCTTGTTGAGATTATTCAAGAAGTAATATTTAGTTGGATTCATGCAATGATGGCAACTTTCTAGAAGAGGAGGTGGTTTTGCTATTATTAAGGGATACCTTTTTTTCAAGAAACCATCCAGATATTCTGGAGAACTTTTGTTCAAATTCTACTATTCTTTCTTTTGAGGAGGGCCCTGAATTAAACATATGAGCTGGATACTTTTCAACTGGATTTTAGACTGGGATTTTAATAAGGAGATGGCACTAATTGTAGTTTTTGACAGAACCAGAAGGGGAATTGTATATCCATCCAATTTTCCTTGATTTATCAACAGCTTTTGAAGTCATAAATTATGGCATCCTTTTAATCCTTCATGGAAATTAAGGAGCATAATATATAATCATTCTCTTCCTTTCTCAGTGATTGGTTCCAGTGATAAGGTGGAGGTTTTGCCCAGGGTTCCTCACACATGATGCCTTAGGATTCAACACTCTTGTCTTTTTTATTTGATATGTAAGTGCAATAATTGGTCATCTTTCAGTTTGTTGTTGGTATGAACATTATGCCCAATTATATATTTCAATCCTAGACTATCCAAGTGATTTATCCCAATATGTTGTCTTGGTGCTTGATGACTGTGAGGATCTAGCAAGATTGAGTGGTTGATTTCAGATATTTTCTAGCAAGATTGCTTTTCTTGATTTCAGATATTTTCCATCTTTAGTCCTGTGTATAATCACAGTTTCTGTCTGAGAAGCAAATCCGACCAGTGATCAAGAAGGCCTTTGTACAAATTCCTCCTGTGCACTAATTTCCCTTCTTCCTGGATTGGGAGACTCTCTTAATGACAGATCATGCCTTAGTAATCTCATGAGTGTCTATTTCTAGATGATACAGAAGTTACAAATGATATAGAATATAACTGTGCAGGCAATAATGAACATGCTTTGGTATGTTTGTGTGATACCTACTGATCCATGAGTTGTACTGGCTACCATTTGGCTTCTGGATGGTGACTACCTTGAAAGTCCTTAATGGCATAGGACCTGGTTATATAAGTGACTTTTATCTCTGAAGGTTTCTGCTCATTGTATACAGTTGGGCATATCAAGTATGTTTTATTTGACTGAGCAATGTAATCTGTGAGGTCCCAAGAATCTAGGGGGACCTCTTCTTTACCAATGCCTGTTCTTTGGAACAGCATCTGCCCAGAGATTCACATGGCCCCCATCCTAAAGATATATAAGAAGTTCTGAAATTTCTAGACTCTTTCTCTGGCATTTGGATTAAGATGGTTGCTGAGCCCCTATAGAATTTGATTAGCTTGAGGAACTTTGACATTAGAAAAGTGAAATAAGCTTTAATTTGCAAATGTTAAAGTCTGAACAAAATTTAAAATAAAAAATATATTTATTTTCTTTTAACTTAAAGAATTTCGTTTCTATTGTTGTTCTATTGCAGTTTATTTGTAAGACATTGCAAAATCTATCAGTGTTCTTCTCATGTTACAGATTGGTTGATTTGGAAAAAGTTTGTTTCTGGGAATGTCAACCATCTGCCTCTGTAGCAGACTGAGCAGCAGATGTCTTCTTACTGAGTCATGCATACACTCAAGAAAGAAAGATGAGACACTGCTCAATTAAGAAGCTGGTTCCTGTCATTGACTTCTCATTTTCCCACCCAGTGGACCAAAGCATCAGAAACAAGCAACCATGATCATTCACGAATAGCCAATAAGAGTGAAATCTGTTTAGAGCTTTACTCAGTTTTTTTATCTTCAGCACTCTTTCACACAAAACCCAACATTAAGTAAAATTATGATTATTATTTTAAAAAAATCTTGTTTAATGTTTAAAATCTCACAATATTGCCAAATCTCATTCATGACAAGAATAACATATGCTCACAAAATGTGCTTATATCAAGAAATTTCCAACATCTAAATAGTTATGTTTATATATTTATTTCTCCATCGCCCGAAGGGGACTTGACCAGCTTCAAGACATAGAACAATACAGATGGCCCATACTAAAAAAAAAATTGTGGAAAAAGCAGATGTTATATTATTGTTTAGTTATTTCCATACACATTCTTGCAATATGAATCACCTAATGCTAGGTAAAATTTTTGCTGGTCAGATTAGTAAGGCTCTGAAGCCTAAGCATCATTTGTAGGATTCTCAGTCATAAGGCCTAGTTGTAAATTAACCCCAAGCCAGCTTTATAAGAAAGAAAATTATGTCCTTTATATTATTATTTTTAATATGAAAATTGACTTAAGTAGCAAAAGAATGCAAAATTCATAATGTAAAAAAATGTTTAATATTTTTTCTACTAGAACTCCTGATCAGATAGTGGAAATGTTCTTTATATGGATGCTGCAGAAATGGGGATTTCTCTGTTCTGATGCAGAGAAGGACAATGAATTTTTGAATGAAAATGTTGTGATGTTCAGATTTGTAGTTAAAATGTGTATAGATATGAATTACGTTCCATCTATATATTTGAAAATCAATAGAGTTTACTATCTATAATTGGTCTGGGACAGTTTATCTACTTTTTCATTTCAGTTGAGATATCAAATATATTATCAGTGACAATGTATGAAAAATTATATTGAAAGGTAAATTCTAAATTCTACCCTGTTTATACTAGTCTAAAAGCCCATCAGAAAATAATAAAAATTTCTGAAGTTCTTATTTTTAGTGGTCATTCCTGCAACTGATCATCTAAAATGGATTCATTGGTGATTGTTTTTCTAATGTTTAGGTGTCAGGAGATAACAGGAATACAAACTTGTTCTTGATACTTTCTCTGAATGTCTGTCTTTTGACCTGCTGTATAACAGATCAAAAGCATGATCCAATGTCCTTACTGTAAACTAATAGAGGAGAATATATGTGATTTAGGATTGAACTGTGGTGCTCTCTGAACTTGGTTGTTTTCCTGCAGATTTTGTGTTTTCCTGCAGATGCAGTTGGGTAATGAAATATCTGCAGAAAATAACCTAGCTCAGAGAGCACCAAGAACTCCGCAGTTACTGTAAGCTCCCTTCTAATGAAGAAAAACATCACATTTTTGTCTTGGCTATGTTCATAATATACAAAATTACATATTAGGACAGAATATAACATGATGATCTACAGTAGTCCAGGTAATACATCTTCTTTAAGGGTGCCTTCAGATGGATCAAATAAAATATATTGTATTCTTGTTCTACCTTACATCTATATAGAAAATATAAAAGTCTCTGCTCTGTTACCATTTTCCTCTAGAATTGAATTCATTCATCAGAATTTATTCATCATTAGTGTGGGAAAAGAATATATGATAGTTATGTGAATCTGAAATGAAGAAAAAGAGCTTTGTCAATCTTAGGTCAGTTTCATAGAAAAATACCACTACTGTTTCAAAATAATCAAAAGAAGCTTCAGTGCACTTGTACAGTTTCTGTTGTTTTAAAAACTTTTGTCAGGGGAAAAAGCTTGATCATTGAGCATTGTTGCACTTAATAACAGTTGAACAGACTAGCACACCATAGAGCATCTCACTTAGGATCCAGAGGTATATTAGAATTTGAAGCATAGGAAACATAAAGCCTTTGCTGTAGACACTTCCATCACATGGCAATGAGGGTCAGTTGGACAAGCAGTCAAAAGGGATGGCTTGAAGCTGATTGGCTACCTCCCATAATTCAACATTTCATTATGTATCTTAAAACCACAAAATCATGTGACATAGTAACAGGGGCAGTGTTTCATTCCTTTAACCTTAACGTCACATCATGATTCATTTTACCTATACTTTAAGGCTAGGTCACACTAGCTGACGGATGCAAAATGTATGCAAAAAGGACACAGCAGACGAGCAAAATTTCAGGGGTGGCTCATCCATTGTTATCCGCTCTCAAAAGTGCCCCAAATTTGCATAAACAGAACGGAAAGGAACGGACGT